>JASAND010024840.1:0-38912 GCA_030248195.1 Trissonchulus latispiculum
AGTTTGGGTGACTGTCAGTGGTAACTGTCATTGCTTAGCAGTTTGTGTAGTAGTGAGGATTTTGTGTCTTTTAGCCGGTTAGTTTTGATATTTTGACACTGAAACAGAAATTATATTGGCTGAAGAGCTGATGTAAACTCAAAATAAGTTGTTTATTTCGACAAGGTATTGTTTGAACGTAAACTACGTTAGATTACTATGTTTTTTGTGTACAGTAAATCTTTTCATTATACCATATTTGCCATATGCCATTATACCATCATACATATACCATTTGTGACCAGAAATTTCACAACTCAAGTAACTTTGACAGTACAGCTCATTGCTTGACGTGATATATATTTGCGGTTGTCCTCTGGCTCGATTGAAAGACGTTTTCTGGTGTTGCGGATTCAAATTTTATCATAAAAGGTTTTGGGTTCTAGGAAAATTCATTAATTGAAACCGCTAAGACTTGTTCGCCGCTATATTAGTCACAAGCTAATAAGAGCAAGCTATCTGGCAAGTCTGGCACTAAGGTTGTAACCCTGACTTTAAGGAGCGACAATCTGACAACAAACCCCAAGCTATTCTTTGTAAAATTAACAATAACGACGACAGCAATTTACGAAATGCAATTCTTTAGACAAGAGCCACACCGACAAGCGCATAACATTTAAAACGTATTTTGTTTAGGCTTTAATGATCAATCTTTTAAGTTTTTTCTACATACGTCCAAAATAATCATTTTCTTCCATCGACAGCCCAAGGATTATGGTAGAAAGGACTGGCCTGAACTCCGCCAAAGGTATAACCCTTCTGGTAAACCGAATCAAAGGGCCCGGCTCCGATATTTTTACCAAAAAATGCCTTACCCCCGCTATCGATGTCCACTTTTCCAGCCTTTTGACTGCTGAAAACGTTTCCCATTCCCAACACTGGAATTGTGGTTCCTTTCTCAAATCCACCACCACTTCTCCCACCTCCTGCGGTCCATCCTTTTTTCAAACCCGTGTCCAATACCGTCCATCCCTTTCCGTGTCCGACTTCGACATTTCCCGGATTGTAGAGACCGACATCCGTTCGGCCCGATCCAAGATTTGCTATCGGATTGCCGCTAAACAAAGTGTTCAGAAGGGCTAAAATAGGAAAAGGTTAAACATCAACTGCAAAACTCTAATTAATTCAAATGATAGCATCTTCGTCAATGGCTCATACTGCAACAAAGTGAGGGTGCTAGGATTCGAACCATGACGCTACGATTTCTTAGCAGTGAATAACAGACAGATGCACCGACAGATGCACAGACAGAAATGTAACAAACAGTTTAAAGACTTGGCTCCCCGGGACTAGAACCATGGATTTCTCGGCGTACAGTCAGGTGTGCTAACCGATACACTACGGAGCCAGGGATTATGAGCACTTAACGTTTCCTCCTTTCGTGATTTCTGCATATCAGTGCTGATCGCAGTATGAATTTAGTCTTCAGGATTTCTTTACGGATTGAGATTTAGAATTTGTTTCATTCTTAATGCTGCTCTTATAGTCTAATTACTCTGACTTCTATAAAAACAAACTAATATGTAAATGTAATGTTGGCAAATTGACCAATAATTGACGAAAGTATCCTTAATCGAAAACTATTTTGCACAACAGATACAACTTGCCTCCTCTTTTGAAGCGATCAAAACTTTTTGCGCTACAACATATCAGCAACGACGATACCAAGATTATGAAATTTTTCATTTCACTGAAAATATACAAAAAATAAACGTGACATGCACCAACTTGGAAACG
This sequence comes from Trissonchulus latispiculum, assembly GCA_030248195.1. Lineage (NCBI taxonomy): Eukaryota > Metazoa > Nematoda > Enoplea > Enoplida > Ironidae > Trissonchulus > Trissonchulus latispiculum. The sequence goes on from JASAND010024840.1 coordinate 1,777, forward strand.
AGCTCCGTATGGATTGATGAAGCCGGTCGAGCCTTAGTCTAGGCGGCTTGAGTTCAAATCCCACCTGAGCTCCGAATTTTGCGGGTGCTAGAGAGGCAATTCAATTTCTCAAACTGGGTTAAACTGTACCTATGTTTGTCCGAGTTGTAAAACGCATTATTAATTCATTATGTCTTCAGTTTTGATACGAACTCCTTCTAGCTTGGTAGAGCGTGGGATCGTTAATCGGGAAGTCGTGGGTTTGAATTCCACCCGAAGCCCAAATTTTTCGTGTCTCAGGTGATGTAGTGACTATTTCATTTCTTACATTAAATTTTATTTCTTACATTGTGAGAGACAATATAATTTTCAATTGCAATTTTCAATGTGCAAATTATAATTTCTTCTTAAAATTAATTTAAATAAGGTTTTTAACCAAATATCCAAATTTTTAGTGACATAACGTATGAATGTGTATAAATATGGGTAAACAAATACAAAATAAAAGTATACCTGAATCTCTGAATTCGTATACTGCAGTTTTGAGTGCGCAAATGCAACACAATGAAAGCACAAAATCCTGTCTTAAGCGTTTATTACATAATTTTACAAGATTACGTGCAATTTGGCAGTTTAAACTATTTTTTTCTATAGATATTGAAGAAAACAGAGGCGAGCATGAACCTATTGCGAATCCAATAAAGACGTTGCAAAAAAGTTGCTTTGAAAATGAGGAAAACTGCAGTTTCGCAATGGAAGGTCTCGATACCAGAAAATCGTCCGTTTTATGCTTCGCAGAAGTTTGCTCTAAAGGAGGGAGCTTATATTTCTACCCCACTCCTCTTGGTGAAGGATACTACCTGAAGTCACGGAAACTTCGAACTCTTAAGAATTAGCTGTCATTGAACTCCTGCATTCTGATTGGCTATAATATTTGAAGTTCGAATTATCCCTCCCAAACCCAGCTGTCTATCCTTAATTGGTCGGTTAAGCCTTATGAAAGACTGCCCCCCCCCTTCTACAGATATAGTCAACATTTGAGTTGTCACTCCTGGCTTCGGGCTGAGAATCCGGAGCTAAGCATACCTATGCCCTATACTCTATACCCTATACCTTATGTAGTTTGGACCTTCTGTAGGTTGGAGTTCTTTCCAGGGGTCACTTTACCTTCCTTTTTACGTCCCAGACGAATATGCTTGGCGCTTGTGAGTGGAAGGACCGGGTTTTTATGATTTTGTTTGTAAAATGTAGCCCCAAAAAACCAGAAAAAACCAGTTCGGGTTGAACAGTGAGATACCCCAGTGGGCGGAGGTATGGAAGCGAAATAGAACTCTCTATCCTATTATTGATCCTGTTTCTCTTTCAGTAAAGTCGTAAGTTGATACATTAAATACACGATGCCTCTTCTATTAATTGCTAGGATAGGTTTGATTTATGATTTTTATTTTCGATTGGGTAGCATCCGTAGGGACTTGCAATAGATTTGCTTCCTTAGGAATCTTTACTTGTCGGTTTAGTACTGGACAGTAAGCCGGTAGTCAATAATTTTATCGCACAACTGTAATTGTAACGAGGCAATGTGCATGATGACCCGAAATCCTGTTTCTATCCATAACGCTAGGATGTAAGCTAAGATTTGCTTGAAACTGCCAGCTTATCCCTGACGCACGTCTCAACCAGTTTCTAGCGTTAATTTTTTCGAAAGTCAGACAGAAGGCGAAAGCAGAAATTCCAGTAAAGTTCTGTCATTTGAAACAATAAGGAGCAAAATAATGGTCTGCTCCAAGAAGCAAACACTTCAGGATTAGAAAAAGAGAATGAAACCTGTTTCAGAAATATTCCACAGTTTGCAAGAGCTAGATACTGGAAACAACAGTCCCTCCTTGAGTCAGCAGAACTTTGACTTACTTGTTTTCGGTTGCTTCTCACCTCCCCGAAATTTTTCTGGAACAACAGCATTATTTAATTAAGTAATTATCACACATTTATAATTCAATTATTTACAATTTTTTTGTCTTCTACATGAGCAGTGCATAATATAGTCTTTGTTTTAATAATAATAATAAAACTGTATGTAATCCTGAATCTGTGGCAGTTGTTAAGCTAGTTATCAGTTAAAAGTTAAGCATTTGTTCTCCGTTTGGTTTTTAATTTTCAATTTTTAAACAAAAATTTGACAGATTTAATTGTTAACTTTAACAAAAGGATAATCTGTTCTCCAGATACTGCTTAATTATGGCTGACGGCGGGAAAAGTGGCAAACCTAAGACTCCTAAGAAAACGGTCAACGGTACAACCGGGCAGACCGTTCATCAAAACGGAGTGGCCAACGGACACACCACAATCAACGGTAACAACAACAACCACAACAACGAAGAAGAGCAACCGCCTCTGCTGAAGCTGGAGGACATGTGTCTCCTGCCCGGCGAGCATCTTGCAGTGGCGGATCACGCTAATGGAATCGTGATCTTCGATTCGGAAGGCGGTCAAGCCAAGCATCTCAACAGCGACGCCGATACACTGGCCTATTCCGTTCGATACGATCCGCGATTCAACAGTCTAATCTCCCTAATTTTGGATACGCCCGGCTGGCGGCTTAACATGTACTCTTTGCCGGATTTGGAGCTGCGTCGACAGGTGCCGTTGCCTGACGCCAAGGATATACCTAGAATGAAGCTGAGATGGATGGCCATTGATAAGAATGGTCTGATCTATGTGATTATCGCAAACTTCGTTTGGCGATATGATCAGAAGAAGGATCAATGGTCAGTATATAGCCTACTTTTAATTAACTACTACATTAAACAACCTAATAATTAGTTTACTGAAAGGTTGCAAGAAGAGTTATTAACTACAAAACTGCCTTGAATCCACACTCTAATACAGAGAGCATTCTCCGTAAGATGCTCCGGTGCAAAGCTGCTCATCCACCTGCTGAACAGTTTGCCAGTTTAATAGTTGCTGCGCAAATTTCAGCCGAAAGGCAAAACCTCCTGATTCTTATTTCTTGGCTATATTTCTTTTAAGTTTCAAAATTGCAAATTTATTTTCATCAATTCCATCTCGATACATCTAATTCAAAATTGCTAATTCATCCTTTATCTTTCAAGATTAAATTTCAAAATAAGGCATTCCTAAATGTGTTGCAAGCTGTAACTAACTCTAAACTTAGCTGCAACATTTACTATTATGCACAGACAAATTTTACATTTGCAGATGGAAATAAAACTGTAATTTAAACTACATTCGTTCCTTCTGGTTTGCTCTTACTTATGAACTGTCACTTATGAACGCAGAAGCCTTCGATTCCGAGGCAACTTAGGACAGAAATCTTCCTTTCGCCAAAGTCGGCACCAATAAGTTACACAGTTCTCAAAGATGGGGCGCCATTGAATCGGAAAATCACCAGGGCAGGGAAGAAACGGTGGGGACAATTTTCTACATCTACTGATACCCTCTTCACCAAAATATCGTAACAGATTTACTAAACTGAATGTTTTTGCTGCACTACATTTCACACAAACTAGTAACACCATAATAACCAATTTAACGCAGAACGCTCCAATTAGAGGAACAAATCACAAGCTACTACATTCACCAACCACAGTCATGTCTCCTTCATGGAAGTCCTCAGGCTGTGTAACAGTACATTTAATTATGCAATTTTTCGTGTTCCTTTAAGTTTCCTATTCCATTGTTCTAGGAAAATGATTCATGAAGACTTTCGAAAGAAGGCCTGGTTCAGTCATCTGACCAAACTACCAGATGAAGACAACAAATTTCTGGTCTGCTTTAAGGGTGACTTTATTCAGGAGGTGACCCTCAGCGAGGAAGGAGGCATGACCGTTCTGAAGAAGAGTGTGATACCCCAGGACACAGTGGGGGAACTGGGTACCTATGGGGTCGATCAGGTGGGTAACATTTATGTGACTGATTGGACAAACGGAAACATCATCCAATTGGACCCGGGCTATAAAATAATCGGGATGGTGGGAACGGTGGGACCCCAGGAAGCTTATCAGCTGGCTTTCAGTCCCACCCGGGTTTATGTCGGATGCAAACGGTCCCTGGTGGTTAAAGTGTTTGACAATGAATAAATGAAAGCAAATAAACAAATATTACTTGAAAATAACACGCAACAGGCAGTCTAGTGCATCGACGTTCTATTCAAATCGCTTAAACCAGCTCCTCTTCGTAAAGTAGGTTAAATTTTTGATAGAGATCAGAAAATATAATAACTTTCCTTTACTGTGAAAACTGAAAATGTGTCTATTTGTGTACTAAAGATGCACTAATATGCCAATTGCATGGTGAGAAAATTGGATTCAGAAGCTCAATACAGTCTGACAGGTGTCAAAGGTGAGATCATAAAAAAGCCAACATATAAATTTATTTAATCTGCAATGCATTAAAAACTCAGTTAAATTTAGTAAGCCTGTTTGAGAATTGATTTCTTGGCCCCGTTGTACTGAGCTCTGATCTGATTTCTTCCTGTTTAAGCACATTTGCACAGTTTACCACAAGATCGTAGTCTGGGAGACGACTTCCTATGTGTCTCATGTGGTCCAAATGGCTCAAAGGTGGCGAAAGTGGCAATAGTTTTTAGAATATCAGTCTGGGTTTTTCCTTTGACATATTGTCGAAAGCTTAGGCAGTCAGCAGAAATTAACTGTTCAGAGCTTGGACCTACCCTACACACTCAGTTACACATAAACAATTTAATTCAGCGAATAATCTATTTTTGCAATTTTCAAACGGTAGCATTAAAAAATTTTCTACCTAAGAAAATTTACAAAATTGCCCTCGAAAGGCTGGACCAATCAACAGATAACACTGTGGTAACCTGTGCTGCTGCTGATCGTGGTAGCTACGCTATCATGTTTGATAACGATTAGTCTAATAAACCTAAGCTTGAGGTATGCTTGTAGATTGTATATTGCGATATGTGTGTAAATAAATATTGAAATTTGGCTTTTCTGTATACTGTAAAACTTTACTCAACAAAAAGTAAACAAAGCTGGAAGTGGGCAATTGTAGCTGCTCACTCGTGCGTCTGTCCTCGCAAGGCATTGCCACGTCCTACCGCACATGTCCACGCAAAAGTTTTGTTTTGCAGTGCCCACATTATTTTCTTAACAGTGGGCCTATTTCTTTAAAGATTAAAATGGTCGGATTAAGCAGATTAAAAATCAGCCAGATTAAAATATTAAGGGCTGTTTCTTTAATGCAGGATTAAACGGATTAAAGGGATTAAAATTAACTCGTTTAATCCGGCCATTTTTAATCCTCGGATTAAACTAGTTAATTTTAATCCCTTTAATCCGCCATTAAAGAAACAGCGATGAAAAATTTTAATCCGCCGACTTTTTATCCGTTTAATCCGCGTAACTGCTCGGGGATTAAAAACTAGTTGAAAATGCAGGAGACGGTTAAACGGATTAAAATTAATCTTTAAAGGAGCAGCGATTAAGCATTAAGATTAAAATTAATTCTTGCATTCTTAATTCTTCCATAATCCGAAGGGAGAATAAAGAAATAGGATTAAATTAAAATTTAAATCCAAGGTGCATTAACGAAACAGGATTAAATTTAATCCGGTTAACTAGTTTTAACTCGCTGGATTAAATTTTAATCCGTCTAATCTGAGCCGCTGTTAATTTTTTGCGGATTAATCCGTTTAATCTGTAAAGAATTAGCGCCTTAACAGTAGTCTTTTATTCTCTAATCGGTCCTCCTTATTGGACTAGCTCTAACAACCAATAAAACTAACAGAATAGCTGTTAACATTATCTTACAATCGTTACATATTCTAAGACAGAACAATGAAAGATAACTAAGATTGTTACGACAGCACCTCCGACCCGAAAAATTCGTGCCTGAGGTGGGGATCGAACCCACAACCTTTGGCGATCTAGGCCAACGCTCTACCGATTGAGCTACCCAGGCACAATCGAACCAAGCTTAAGTTTGAATTCGTTCCCAAACTGTAGTGACATGTTAGAAGACGCTTTCGCGCCAGCCCACACAGTTTGATGGGAGCAAACCTCGACCGTTTCAAACCGTAATGGGCAAGACAAATGAAAGAACGAACGAAACTAAGATTGTCACTACAGCATCTCCGACCCGAAAAATTCTGGGCTGAGGTGCGGATCCAACCCACAACCTTTGGCGATCTAGGCCAACGCTCTACCAATTGAGCCATCCAGGCACAGTCGAAACAAGCTTAAGTTTGAATTCGTTCCCAAACTAATTTTATAAATTTCAATTTTAATCTAATTTAAACCCAATTTTAGTCTAATCCGTTTAATCTTTGAAGAATTAGCGCCTTAACAGTAGTCTTTCATTCTCTAATCAGTCCTCTTTATTGGACTAGCTCCAACAACCAATAAAACTAACAGAATAGCTGTTAACATTATCTTACAATCGATATATATTCTAAGACAGAACAACTTCAGTGTCTTATTCACCTAATAAGATACCACAAGTAGTATTACTTCAGCCATCAGAATTGCGATTACCAAATAGCTAAGCATGATGCATGGTTATTAGCAAAGCAATTTATCTAACATTGTTTAAAATACCCCACAAGGGAAAACTTAAAATATAAGGGAGAACTTCCATGTCATTGCTGCATTGGTATAAATTACTCTGGCGTCATTTTTCTATGTCGAGCCTTAGGGATTACACTTTTCATCCTGAGAAGTCCGATATTCTGTTTTGAGAGATACGTGTCCCAAGAAAAGCTTTGCCCAAGAAATTTTCGAAAAAATCTGGAATTTTGTGAAATGAATTTGGTTTTGAAATCAATGAAATCAATAAATCAGGTTTGGTATGGGCATATCTTGCCAATCTGAGTTCAAATTTAGTAAAATTTTCAATTACAACGACATTAGCTTATTGAGAGCAATATGTCTTATTTTATTCATTATATTTCGCCGTTTTCGTGTGTCGCTTTCTTTGAATATTCACTATCGACAAAACAGGCGTGTTATACAATTCCTTTCGTAAAGTTTTGTCAAGGTTCTTCAAGAAAAGCGACACACGAATGCAGGGCGGATCCAGGATCGGGGGCGGGGGCGCCACCGCCCTCTGTCGCGATTCGGAGGAAGGGAAAATTAAGGAAAAATGGGGAAAAGAGCACAAAACCAAATAATTTCACGCCTTCGGTGCGGATTTATTCATTTTAACGGCATATTTATAGCATTTATGAAGACAAAGCTTGAAATGCATCCAATGTTCAGGAGGAAATTGGAAGCATTTTTGCCTAAAAATGTGTAGTATTTTAAAACATTTTCTCAGGTCTTCAATATGAAAAGAATTAAATATCGGTGACCGATTTTTTTCCGAAAACAAAAATTTTCTTCAGCTTCTGGGACGCTTCACCCTCACACCCCCTCCCCCGGTGAAATAATTTTGCCGCCACTCCCGTCACCTTTCCCATTATCCCCCCCACAGCTCTGAAGAAGTATCGAAGAAGCACAATTTGACTGATTAAGTTGAAATTTGGTGGAGGTAGGTTTTCGGACCTGCTGATTTCAAAAATGCGAAAGTTTTAAAATTTTAAAAAATTAAAAATTTTAAAATTTTAGCTTGGTTAGGGGGGACCAAGGGGAACTGAAAAATTGTTTGAAAAAAATTTTGCTGAAAACTTGCGTACAGGGGTTTTCTGGGGTGCCGATCACGAATCAGAAATCGGTTTCTGGATTCAGCTTTTCATCAGCTCAGGATAAGCTTACATCTTAAGCTTAAAACTTTAGCTCATACTAAGCTAACGAAAAGCTGAATCGAAAAACTGATTTCAGATTCGTGATCGGCACCCCAGAAAACCATTGCACGCAAGTTTTCAGCAAAATTTTTTCAAAAAACTTTTTCGGTTCCCCTTGGTTCCCCTTATGCAACCCTTACCAAACTAAAATTGTAAAATTTTTAAAAATTTTAAAATTTTTGCTTTTTTGAAATTAGCAGGTCCGAAAACCTACCTCCATCAAATTTCAAGTCAATCAGTCAAATTGTCCTTCATCGGTACTTCTACGGAGCTGTGGGGGGATAATGGGAAAGATCCGGCGTACATATGTTTATTACGAAAGAAGAAATTCTTAGATACTACTTAATTGATTGCATCAGTCTACAATATATTTAGTCTTGAAGTTCTACAGCTTTCTACCATCTGCCAAATCTACCTGAAACAAGATAAATACTTATAGCTAACGGTTGAGTCAAAAAGATTACGCGAGCGCAGGATTAATGTGGATGCCAATTTTATTATTTAGCTCCTTAATTTATAACAATTAAGATAACGTGTTGGACGGAACGGAAGTACGATAGTAAGATAAATTTTAAAAGTTAAGTTTAAACCGTCCAAAAGTAACAAAAAGCTACAAATAACATTACAACGTCCATTGTTCAGAAATTTGCGTCAGAGTAGTGGAACAATTTGATATTTGTCTTAACTATTGCACTGTAGACATTTACTCATTAAACTCGTTTAAGTTTTTTCACAGTTTAGCCTTTCAGCAGGGAATGAGTGTCGAGTCCATAATGTCAGTTAAAAAATATCTAATCTTTCTATCACATCTAATTCTATTTAATCTACTCTTAATTCCTAAAGCTATCTGGAATTCTTTTGATTCGCCGTGTTGTTGCAGCTTACATTTTCTAAACTGTCTGGTAGGTGGGCATAGAAATGATTTCCCTCTGATCAAATGTCGGTGGCGGATTTGCTGATTGTAGCGACAGTTCGACCAGGATGTCCAGGGAGACATGCTGCAACCTGAAACTACAAGAAGTGACTATGATTATACCTGTAGTTACAGCAGAAAGTTAGTTGTTGTGATGTGGAATGTAAAGATTAGGTATACAAAAAGGTATCAAAAAAGTTTGCAACTCATACACTCATTACAGTACAAAACACAATCTCAATTTCTACTTTCTACTAACCAGTCTTCACATTCTTCCTGGGGTTAACGAATGTCGAATTGCTGGCGATAAAATTAGCCGGACGTAGGATCATAGCGCATGGGCCTTTGGAGCATTTTCTGCGGCTACCTCCGTGGAATGTCAGCGTGTGGGCGAACCGCAGGGACAAACACATAGTTACCGGCGGTATCTTCTGTAAGTGAAGTCTGCCCCGTTCGTTCTTTGACATCGGGTTCGCCTTTACGATCAATTGTAGTGGGTTGCCGAGCAGGGATAGACGGGAACGGCTTCAAGTATTTAACGTTGCACCACTGAGACTATTCAAGATATCATCAATTCTCGGTAGCGGATAGCAATTTTTAACGGCGGAAGTCAATACAGAATCTTATTGTTCCATCTTTTTTTTGCGGACCAAAACAATAGGACTAGACCAAGGACTTTTTGATTTCTTTATGATATTGTTGGCAATCATTTTATTTAATTCAGTATTGACAATGTGTAATGTGGGTGATAGCGACTGCGCTATCACCCCCTTTCCAATATTTACATTTCGCACTTTTTCCATTTTTCTTCCAAAATTCCCTAAAAATCCCCTGATGCAATTGCTGTAGATTTAATGTCAAGTCTGGAAAGATAGAGCATGTATGTCACGTGATGCTGACAAAAGATGTTTTCCAGACTTGAATTATGTGTACAATCAGTTGGGAGTTGGACTTCATCGCGAACGGTTGGGTTAACATTTTGGGGGCCCCTCCACTCGAGTTTTCATCCAATGCGACTTGTAAATTCTTTTCCTTATTCTTTTAAAATTTCTTTGAAACTCACCCAGCCTAACCCCATTCTAAGTTTTAACTGTTTTCCCTTTTATTTCTTAATTAACTCCTAACTCACCTCTTACCTCCCCATTTCCCTTTTGCGGGGTTGTCACCGTTCTCTTGGGTCTAGCTTCGCGAATCCTCTTTGTTCCCCCAGCATTGTTATTTCTCCTACCCCTCCCCCGATTATTGCTGGTATTCCTCCCCCCGATTACTTGTCAATTCCCCCATTTGTATTCTTGTCATTGTTTCGGCGGGTAGCCTGCTGCCTGTATTCTGTCCCCCCACCCTGGGTAGCCCAGGTGGGTTTTACTGTTATAAATTTTGCCCGATTCTCCTTTATTAAGGTGCCCAGTTGTGTTTATTTCTACTTACTTAATTCTTATTAATTATTGTGTAACTAATTTTGACTGTTTAATGAGCTAGGTAGTTTTCTGGGAATAGCCCGGAAATCAGTTGTATTTGAGCCCCAAAATCTGTGCGTGTGTGTCCCCCGAATTCTGCTAGGCGCCACGTTGGCGTCCCCCAAAAATTACTATCCCCCTTGGCGATGCAAGTCGGTGGATTTGAGAGCCGCCTGGACTAAAGATCTCCACCCGCAGTCGACGGTTAGCTTCCATTGCGCACAGTCCTAGGTAGTGGCATGTGAGCTCAGTGGTTAAATTCCTTAGCTCACCCATTACAAATGTACCATTCTGGTGGACTTGTGCGTCTAAGTTGCTGTTTAATTGGGGGGTGATTATTGGTGTTAATTGAATGTGATAGAACTGAAGTAGATGTCAAATTAGAAAAGTACAGTGCCACAATGTCTTTATATTTGTATAACGTTTTGTATGAGGGTAAAGTGTCCTCAATGATTAATGATTAACATCATTTTTAAAAAGAATTTAACATTATATTTGGGATTTATTTAAGATTTATGCTTAGTTTAGCTGGTTTAAGGGATAGGGTCATTTGGGATTGTTTGGTCATTTTTCGGCTTTCTCTGATTTCGCTGGTGTTTATATATTTTACTGTCCAAAACGCATATTTTAACGTTTTTAACATTAACGTCGTATGTCTTACGGTTGCTCAGTAGTTTCACCTCAAAGCTGAGGTGTTATATGTTAAACATAATAATTGCGAAAAGTATCTCACGAATGGCAAAATTGATCTGTCCAAGCTTTATATCATATCATATTATTTCCATGTTTCCAGACTGTAAGCTGTAGGAATCTGCAAGGAACGTAGAAATTTTTAATAAATTGGTAAAGTATAAAGATTTGGTACCAATTTCAAGAGACAGCAAATACTTCAAAAATCCATTAAAAATTTTTAATGTCCTAAATTAAAATTCTGATTCCTACAGATCAGAGATCGCAGCCCGGAATCATGGAAAAAAGATTATATAAAGGTCGCACGGATCCATTTTGCCACTCGTGAGATTTTTCTGGCACACGTGAAAACGTGACAACTTTTCGTAATTCCTATGGTTAACACATGGAACCTTAACGTTGAGACGAAATTACTTAGCAACCATAAGACTTACGACTTAATTTTAAGAACTCGTCAAAATATCCCATAGTATTCAAAAATATTCAGTAAAGAATTCAAAATATTGGAGAAAGTCGGAAAAATGACCAAAAAATGGACAACCCTTAAGACCGCTTTACTTTTTCCAGAGAATAACCTAAAGTTGCCTACCATGGAAAGCATGCCAATACTAGCAAGCTAAGTTTGCAGCTGAAAATAATTAAAACTTCAAACTACCTGTTTGACATCTGAAGCGATTGCAATATTCTTCATGAACCAGATATTTCGGGCAAGAGCTTGGTCCTGGTGCTTTAAACCGATATCTCAATCTAGTTCCCCAACCACAGGGCCTACTGCATGGCGAAAATCCTGTCCAATGGTAGTATTCGCATCCTTGAATATGAAAACAATTGACAAAGGTGTTTTTGGAGCTAGTTTTGAATTAAATATGACAGCCGCCCGACATTTCGCGTTTCAGGATACATTGAAGCTACAGAGATTGCCTGTTTTGGTTTGGGTAACCCACTTCTAATTTTAATTTCAAGAGGGTTTGTTAGTTGCCATTATTTTTTGAATTTTAATGGCATAAAGAGAAACTAATTTTTACTGAGATGGCCAACGAATACGTACAGTAGGAAAGACAACGAGGGAGAAAAAGAATGAGTCTAAAACGATAGATATTACGCCTTTAATGTATGTTAACTTATAGTTAAGGTTAAACTAGGTTTGATTAATTCAATTTTCAGTAGCTCATTCCTGACAGTGAATCGTAACAAGATTTTAAAAATTAATTAATTAACTAAAGATTGACTAAAGCACTTTAGTTCTTATTGATTGAGGTACAATTTTGTTAAGCAGATAAGCGACAATAAAGGTCAATGCGGAAATGTTTCCTTCATTCAAATCTATTCGAAATTATCTTAGTTTCTAACAGCTGTTCAAACTAAGTTTCGCGGGTGATCCATGGCAGGAGTTAACTCTTATAAAACTGTGCCGTAGCTAGTCAGTTGGGCAATTTCTTCAGCCAGCGCATGGTCGATTTTGCTAAGTATTATTGCTTTTATTTAGTAAATAAGGGGAGTAGCGTTCGTTGTTTTTGTTCTCTCATGCCCTTGAAATTAATAACTTTCTCTGATGCCTTTTGACGGCTTTTTGTTGTTGACTATGTCTGCAGTCTGGGATTTCGGCAACAGTCTAGTCTAAATCTAATCACATTAAGAATCTAATCATAACGTTTTCGAATTGTTCCTTTCAACAAGCAAGAGCTTTGTGCAAAATGAGCCAGCTGTGACCATATTTATCGTAAATATAGTCCTGGTGCGAGCACAAAATCATTATTTTGGTACATGTATCTATGCAGCCGTTCCTCGATATTGAATGCTGCCTGGTCATAGCAAAACTTACACCCATGAGAACTTAAGTTCACATAAAATACCCTCCGCTGTGTTTGAAGACTTAAGGCAATTTATGCGTTAATAATGCCTACTAGATTTCTTATTCAAAGCTGGACTTTGGACAAAGCGACAATTGTACGATAATTCAGGTCTTAATCACAGAAAATTCATTGCCGAATTTCAGTTAAACTCTTCCACCACAATTCAACTACGTATATTACTTCACTTCTAAAACTCAGTCAAAGAACTATTCCACTATGCACACGAGAACTGCTCTAGAAACTGTTATTAACAGTCATAAGAGTCTAATAATTTTTGAATTGAATTGAATCTGTATTGAATTGAATTTTAATTACAGTCCATGTATGTATTCATAGTTTTGGTTATATTTATAAATTCAAGGAGTGATCATTTTGATTACCGTTGTTAGAACCGAACCTCGTCAATCAGGCTATTTAAAAGTCATGAACAGATTACAAGTCCCAACTGTTACGTGAATTAAGCTGCCAAGTTATGTTCCACCATGCAACGAGGGTGACATTAAATTTCTTTATTGGAAATCTCTGTTGTTAGCAACATTGACAGCAAAGGCAAAGATTAAGTTTAAACGAAATAAATGCAAAACTGGTTTTGCGAACGTTTATTCTAAGTTCGAAATCTGAATGCTTGCTTATTCAGTAGAAGCATTATTAATACACAGTTTTATACTCTGCTATATCATTAACTGTGTAAATGTGTGTGAAACATACTCTTAAAACCGATTATAGTAGACCTGCTGCGTCGTGACGCAGCAGGAAAAATACAAAAATCTTATCGTGACTTCAACCGTTACATGATTTGTTATTGCTGAGTTGTGATACATTTTGATTGGTAAAGCGTTAATTATGTGGAGTTAGCAATGACTAAAAGCTTACTATTCTGATAAAAGAGAAAATCGGATTAAAATAATGCCAAGACTGGCAAACAACGTTTTGATTAAAAGTTTGTTATATTTGGTGCAACTGGTTTGGCATTATGTCATAAAATGATGTAATGCGTTTGTGCATGTATTAGCTACGCTTGATTTAGGAGTAATAGGCTAATTTTAGTCTTGAAAGTATGTTGCTAAGTCATGCTGAAGTAGTTTGGTTAGATGACTGGTTCAAGCCAAGCAAAAAATGCTGTTTGCCATGGTTTGAGGAAGAAAAAATGTTCAGTTTTATCTTGACCGAGGATAGAAACCTGTTGACCAAGGTGAAAGTTTGCAGGTTGATAGATATCTGTAGCTGTGAAGCAGTGAAGTCAAGCCAAGGCTAAATTGAACGCAACGCATATAAAATTTCCAAAATTCTGAGTTGATGGATATGCACTGCTGTAGACACCTATAGTCTAGCCAACCAAGCATGCCAGGCTAATTTCAACTCATATGAAATTTTCAAAATTCTAAGTTCATGGTTATCTGAGCTGTGGAAGTTTAGCCAGCCAAGAATGCTTGGCTTAAGGTGACCGCATATAAAAGTTTTAAAATTGTAAGTTGATACATATCCGTAGCTGTGAATCGGTAAAGTCAAGCCAACCATGAACGCAAGGCTAAATTCAACTCATATAAAATTGTCACAAGGCAATAAAACCATAAACGCCAGGCTAACTTCAGCTCATATAAAAATTTCAAAATTCTAAGTTGATGGTTATCTGAGCTGTAAAGCCGTGAAGTCTAGCCAACCAAGAATGTTGGGCTAAGTTGAACGCATATAAAATTTTCAAAATTCAGTTTTTTCACATACGTCGACGTTGTTGGCTACTGTATCAACTACAGATGAAAATTGAAATTTCTTTTTTTTCTGTTCCTACTCTTTGAACCATTTCATGCGTCCAATGCAGTTTAAACTGGTTTCCCAACTGGTTTCAGAAAAACCAAATGCTTCCATTTGAGACTGTAGCAGACAACTCCATCAACAATTCGCTATAAACAAAATAAGTTATTATTGCTTTTAGGGTAGTGATCATAAAATGTAATAGTTTATTAGCATAAGTAATATGAGTTTTACGCAGCCAATGTATTATCAATATATACTTATTCGTTATATGAATATATACATATACATACATACATACATACATTCCATTCCCATTCCGTTATTATATTAGTTATCTTGGTTATTTTTAGTATTTATAGTGTACTATTAAGTTTTGTTTTTAATATCATAAACAGAGAATAGGATTAGTGTCAGCGAAGACAGATGCAAAAATCTACCTTATCTACCTGGTTCCACTTCATGTACAAGCATTGCGGAATTGAAGTTGCGAACTAACTAAAGTGATTTTTGAAAATGTGGAAACAATTGTGCCCAAATTCTAGAATGTTATCTTGATTTGTTGCAGCAGGTGATCAATTTTGTTTCAATTTAACTCCAGAAATTTAGAATCAGCGTATGTACTACGAAGAAAAGTGATGCTCTAAAGCGCATAAATTATATGTCAAGCTGCGTCCAAATTCTGCAGCTCAGTGGCTATCCTTCTTGTCACCAGCTGTCAATCCAATTTGCGTCATCAATTGAGGGAAGTTGGTTCCAAAACTTAACATTAAGCTACACTTTGTAAAGTATAATTGCCGTATACGAAACCTTTGCTGAAATGTGAGTTAGCTGGACATTGCGCTATGATGACGCAAGTTAGGTTGACAACTGGTGAAAAGGGGATAGCCATTGAACTGCAGAATTTGGACGCAGCTTGAAACATTGTTTATGCGCTTTAGAGCATCACTTTTCTTAGCAGTACACAAGCTGGTTCTAAATTTCTGCAGCTAAATTGAAACAAAATAGGTCATCTGCTGCAACAGATCTAATAACATTCTAGAATTTAATTTGGGCACAATTGGTTCCACTTTTCCAAAGATCACTTTAGTTCGTTCGCACCTTCAATTCTGCAATGCCTGTGAATGAGGTGGTTGTATGTAGATAAGATAAATCTGTCTTTGCTAATACTTATTTTATGGTAAAAATTAGAAAAACTATAATAATAAATTATAAATAGTAACAAGCAAAAGTTGTGTGCAAAAGGGTTGTTGTAGGTTATGGAGCTTAACGTTTCAGAAGTATTGTGCCGGCTACGCAGTCAATGTATTTATCGGCTGTGGTTTGGCCTGATTTAATGCATATTTATTAGGCAATTAGACAGTGCCAGCTACCAAGTTTCCAAATATGGCCTCGGTGGTTTCAAAAAGAAGGCGAAATGATAAATTAGAAAGCAATTACGGAATTTAAACATGACTTGCGTGCATTAACAGAAATTCACATGCCTATGTACATACATTTGCTCCCTTTTAACTTGTCTGTCCAGTTACATCAACCTGCTATATTCGTAGTAGGCTGACTTAACTTAATTTGCATAAAAGTGAAAATTATATAATAATAGCATGATTACATGTTCTCTTGATTCCGTAAATCCAAATTCCAGTTCACAACTGGATATATGTAGGTATGTATACAGTATAGTATATTGTGTTGTAGTAAACCCCCTCCTATATTCAGCACATGATCACTTCAGCTAGCCATAAATTTTCACTGTAAAAGAGACACAGTTGTGCGCAGCATAATGTATAATAGCCGGATACGCTGAGGCGTAGCCGGAAAAATAACCAAAATAACTAATATAATGACTAATATATATATATATACATATATATATATACATATATATATACATATATATATATACATATATATATATATACATATATATATATATATATATAACCAAGAGTTAATAATAGCAAGAGTACGACACCGTACCCTTGCTAGTGTAATTGGCCTGTCATATGCTCGGAACATTAAGGCCGAAATCTCGGGGGGGGTCACGGTTAACACAGTTAACCATGTGTTTATATGCGTTTGAACTAAAATGAATCTGATTGGCTAATCCCCTACCTTATGTCAAAATTACGTGTATAAGGTGACCCCCCGAGATCTCGGGGGCTCAACTTAACGTTGTTAAGCTTGTGTTTTATATGCGTTTGAACTGAAATGCATTTGATTGGTTACTTAGCTGTTGCTATTGAAATGCACTGGTGAGGGCTACGATAGCTAAGTAACCAATCAAATGCATTTCAGTTCAAACGCATATAAACACACGCTTAACAACGTTAAGCTGAGCCCCCCCGAGATCTCGGGGGGGGTCACCTTATACACGTAATTTTGACATAAATCGGGATTAGCCAATCGATCCATTCAGTTCAAACACCATATAAGCACATGGTTAACTGTGCTAAGCCCGGACCCCCCCCTCGAGATTTCGGCCTTAATGTGCCGAGCATCTGACAAGCCAATTACACTAGGAAGAGTCCCGTGTCATACTCTTCCTATCATCTACTTTTGATATAACTAAGAAGTATATATTGATAATACATTGGCTGCATAAAACTCCTATTACTTATGCTAATAAACTATTACATAATGATCGCTATCCTAAAAGCAATAATAAGTTGTTTTGATTATAGAGAATTGTTGATTGGTGTTTTCTGCTACAGACTCAAATGGAGGCTGTTTAATTTAACTGAAACCAGTTGAGAAACCAGATCACACTGCATTGGATGCATGTAATTACGAGAGTACAAGCAGAAAAGCAATTTCAAATTTAATCTGTAGTTGATAACGCAGCCAACAATGTCGACGTATGTGAAAAAACCAATTTAATGGTTTGGCTGTTAATTATTAATTAACCTTGAGTGAAAGTCAATATCTTTTCAGCCACGTAAACGTTTTCAGGCTATGACTTTTTAATAGCGTGAACGTATCATAGAATATGTATTCAGCATTGTTTAACAGTAAGTATAGCAAGTATAGTTTAAAAATAAAGTATAGCTTAGATTTTGCTGTTTTCGGATGCGTAACGGCGTTTTAGACACAAACTTTTACGAAGTTGTGAATTAATTAATTAATTAATTGTGAATTAATTGTGAATTAACCTTAATTACCGCTAACTGAAAGTCAATGTATTTTCAGCCACGCAAACGTTTTCAGACTATGACATTTTAATAGCATGAAATTGTCATAGAATATGATTTTGTTTAAATATAGGTATATCATATAATTTATATGCTTATTTAGTAGTGTTTGCTACTTCTTTATAGGCACCACCAAGGGTTTGTTGCGTCTGTGATATTACCGATGACTGGTTAGGATTAAGCAATTGCGGTCATCTGATGTGCCTGGATAGTGTTATTGGCTTGATTAAAGCCAGGGTCAGCTATCGGTGCACTCTGTGCCGCTCCACGATTGATGGCGTGTATACGAATATCAAGTGGAGCGGACATATCGCGGAATGCAGAAAGTCCGGAATAATATCTCTGGCTACACTGCAGCCATCTGTTGAGGAAAGTGTCGCTGTACAGATTTTTGTGGGACTTTACACTTTTACTGATTCCCAAAAATTCAAGATTTTTTAGATTTTTGCTATTTGTAGATACATAACTGACACATTTACGAAGTTTGTTATTTTTGCATTGCTGCATTAAAACTACTTTCGGTGAAATTAGCAAATTCCCCGATTTTTATGTAGTTATGGTAGATTATTTAAAATACGTATCAATTCCAGCCTAAACATATAGAACCGTTTCCAACTAACAAAAAGGAAGGGCTAAGCTGAATCTTCAGAGAGACCATTGATGGGGAACGAAACGGTTCCAAGGCGTACTTTATTTGGCATAACTGTTTTCACGTTCTAAGTAGGCCCCAGAAATTCGGGCGCCTGTTTGTAATAGTAGGTGTTCTGGAGCCACATATATTTGAACCAGGGATGGCACCATTTTTGCGGTCGGACCGGCATTTTACATTCACTTATTTAGAACAAAATTCCTTTTTAAAAATGCATATTAATCGTGTTAATTAATGTATTAATTCGGACTTGACATGTTAACCTTTCACGGGTATACCCCTTCACGTATTTACAACAACATTCATTTTTTAGAAAGTTTATATTTATCGCATTAAGGCTAGCATCCTTGATTGGCTTGACTTCACCCAAATTCTAAGCAACACATTTGCTTTAACGTTTAAACATGACCCTCAATTTCAGCCACTGCACCAGTTTCTTAGTCACTCTAGACGAACATTGAAAATCTTGGCAGCGCTCTAAATCAGCGTTAAACTACGTGGTAATATTTCAAACCAAGGAATTTCTACTTTTGAACCCTTTAAACCAATATCCTAGCAACTGACCAACAACATAACTCCCTTAGCCAAAACCGCAAGAAATTTAACCATCTGTGCAGATAGCAACACCTTACGCAGGTTTAAAATAATGTTATTAAATATCAGAGTCTGCTATAGACCCCAATTATGAGCTTTTATTTTAAATAGTCATTATTAGGTACAACAGAAAGGTGAGATACCTTTACATTCAGGAATTGGTGGTTGGAAAGTACCATTTTCGCAAATATATGGGCCAGCGATTTCTGGATAGATGCTGAATCCTTTATCGCAGACTAGGGAAACTCGTGAGCCGTTGTTTACTTTCGAAACTGTTGGATTAAAGTTTCCGTTGTCAATGACAGCTACTTCGCAACTCGTTTCTATAAGTAATATTTTCAACGTTCCTGGTGGTGCAGCAGAAACCATAATTGTAGAACACACTATACTAGCTAAATGTCTGATTCCGAAAATTCTGCAAAAATGTTATTGCGAAATAATTTTTGATTGAGTTTTTGCTGAAATTTCAATTGCTAGTGCCTCTTATTTTAAAATTTGCTAAAATCTTGCCTACCTATGCATTGTGGATAACCAACTGATGTTATAGTCATACAATTGGGGCGCTCGCCGGGTTCCTGACTGCAATCTCCGTCACAGGTCCCATGCTTTGGTCCCACTAATGTCTGACCAGCAGGACAGGAATACAGTTCATTTTCTTCTGGAGCGACGTATTCGTTTTGATCAGTAGTATTGCTCGTAACAGTGACCCCAGGAATGCTGCTGACATTACAGTATCCTTGAAAAGAAAACAGAGAGGCTAAGAAAATAGCAGCTAACAAACAAATCCTAACACAGCAGTTATGTTTCTAATCATTCTTGCGTCATTGTTCTTTATTTAATACTTTCCCAGGATTGAGAGCAGATAGCAGAGCTATCATGAAGCCTACCAAGTCATTGCGTTCATGAGGGTGAAGCAACGTCGATGTTACCGAGACCCTCATGAGGTTTTATAGGATAAGTTGATGTATTGATGCAACGTCATCTTTGTGTGATTGGCATTTAAGGACTAAGCTGTTTCAACGTACAAGCAGCGACTACGTTCAAATAATACAAAACAAATAGAGTCGAGCTCTGCCGACGTTTCAAAATAGCGAAAGTTCGACTTTTGGCGTTTTGGGCCTTGGCATAGCCCCATAATTCCAATTGTGCCAAAAAGATAAGAAAGTGACTGCTGAAGTCTAAAAAGATTTGCCAATATTAATTAATTGGACATATATATACAGGTTAGTATATAATTCACATTGGTGTACTAAAGCTAAAGTTAACAGGACTCATAGGACTCATAAGCCAATAATATTAGATTGCAAGTCACCTAATTTTCTAGATTTAAGCGCTGTACCAATTCTGCCACGCAGGCACAATCAAACCAAGCTTGAGTTTGAATTCGTTCCCAAATTGTGGTGACACGTTTTTGAATAGGCATATAGCCTTGCCGCCACTGTCCTTTCTGGATAGTTTAAAGTGTAGCTAACGACAGAAACAATTAAATTTAAGCAACTATTGTTATTTCAGTTTCGTGCTCTCCGCCAACATTGATAAAAACTAAAATAAGTATGTCAAATTTGATTCATTTTGCTCGTAGCTCTTAATTGGTTTATAAATTAGGACGAGTAGGGAGGACCAAGTGAGTATCTGCTGCCGGATCGAATGGACCTGACCGAAAAGTCCAGTCCGTTGTCGTATCAATAGAAAAACAACAAGGTAAATTGAAAGGAGCTGTATTTGGTATAACCTAATAGTGATCGCAAAATTTCTAATTGAACTCCAAATCATTACTATTATCATTAATAAAATGGTCCCTAAAGCCCTTTGGAGGATAATTCTTAGGCTGGTCCGAGGGCCAGTCTGAGTTGCAATCCAACTACTAAATTTGTAATGTCACACTCACAAACAAAAACTGTTTCTATACCACATATATCACGCAGCTCTGATAACCCATTCAAGGTAATGCATACGATAGGTATCTGCATATCACATTGTTGGCTCTGATGGAAAATAAGTGCTAAATCACCAGACAATGATCTATACTGCGAATTTAAGCAGTTCTTACTGCCATCTGAAATCTGACGTACATATCTTGCCTTGCACTTCTCCGTTTGTGTAATCCAGTCACCTGAAAGTAGGAGGTGATGGGTAGTTAGAGGGGGTAAACTTTTCATGTGGAGTGGCGGGAAGGTTCGGTAAACAGGTGGTTCGTACACGAGCTTAGCCTTAGCACACTCAATTCTTGAGTCAGACAAAAAACCTTTTAAGTTATGCTCGTTGGGTGGAGTACTTCTTGATCCGCCCCTTACTTTTCTTTGATCCGCTCTGGTGATCTACAAAATCCGATTTTAAAGTGGTACTCCAGAGGATACCTCTACACACGAATTTTTGAGTAATGGTACGATATTCTGGCGAAGGTTTGCCAACTTATTCGTCTTCGCCGCCGAAATTAATGTATAGACAAATTTTCGAAATATCGCTGAAAATAGATTTTTCCCGGCGGAAAGTCGATTTTAATAAAATTTCGACTGCAGATCAGCGTCCAAGACTTACCCTGGGGGCAACTTTTCGCGATAATTGGAGTCAAAAAGTTTTGAACGAATTTGATCGATCGCTCAATCGGATCGATCTCTCGATTTGATTTTTGAAATCAGCGACCTCGAGTTACTTTAGAGGCAACTTTTAAGTTAAATCGGAGACCAAGAGTTTTCGAACCATAATCGGGACGAAAGCACCCCCCCCCCCCTAGTGTTTGAGGCCGGCCCGGGTTTCACATTCGGCTACCGGCCTGGAGCAGTTTGCAGTGCAGCTAGCAGCTGTAGACCATAGGATATATTGATGTGCTAAACCAGAGTATATGATTGATTTTGATTGAAGTTAAGTATTGAGTTGATTTTGTACTAAAAGCAACATATTTTCATGAATGATCAAGCTAAAATTATTGTTGCCTATTTTCATGGTTTAGTATGACTCATACACGTGAACTAGTTCAGAATGGCGGATCCGAATCAGTTTGGGTTGTTCAGTGGTGTGGGTAGGTTGGTTGTGTGTTATGCCCATTCCTGCCATTTTTGAGCCAGAGTAGTTTTTTAGTTTTGTGAGCTGTATCCATTTTGAGTAGTCTGTCGTTTTTACGCCTTCCTTCCTGCCGGCGCTAGAGCAGGAAGATGAAGAAGAAGAAAGAGTAGACTATGAAACTAAATCCGAGGCCATATGTAGATATTTTCAAACGTTGACCGGCGAGAAAAAGGCGTATAAATAGCGGCCGGCGGACTTCAAACACTATCCTCATCTAAATGTGTCAGAAACTTTTGAAACAAAAAAATAAAATTTGACTTAATTCTCTCTGAATTTGTGGAAGACCGGTAATAGCCAGTCTCCTTCCCGTCCGCTCACCGAAGTTTAGAGACGGAGTGTGCTCACCGAAGTGTGCGGACGTGGACGAGAAGAAGTGTACTTTTGGAATCATATGTATAGAGCTGAAAAAATTTAATAGAACTTTTGATAATTTTGTTACAAGAGTCTACTAACACATCTGATTCTTAGTGGTTCTGCGTAAATTATAATGTAGTTGATGCTGGAAAATTGTTTTCTACATGTACTAGAATCCGCGAATCTTCGGTGAGCGGACGAGAAGCAGAATGGCTATTAGAAGTATTCCAGTGATTGAAAAACACTTAGGTGAATTCTTTTTTCATTTTAAAATTTCTGTCACATTTAGATTGGGGTTCGCCTTGGTCTCCCCTTTATGGTTCGAAAACATTTTTGTCTCCGAATTGGCTGAGAAGTTGCCCCTTGCTGAAATTGACGTCGCGGATTTCAAAAATGGAATCGAGAGACCGATCCGATTGATCGACGATCAGTGGAAAAACTTTAATTCGAGGGCGCTGATTCCAGATCTGCAGTCGAAATTTTATACGGACTTTGCGCTGGAAAAAATCGATTTACTTTAAGTTTTTTGAAAATTCATCAATAAATCGATTTTGGTAGCTCCAATCTAAATTTTGACTGCAGATTCGAGGTTATTCTGGGGGCAACTTTTAGCGAAAATCGGAGTGTCATGAAATTTTTTACAATACGAGGAATTTGGATTTTTTGATGAATAGATCATAAAGACGAATAAGTTCGCAAACCTTCTCCAGATATCGTTCCATCCCTCAAACATTGGTGTGATCGGTACCATCCGACCTGCGCACCCGTTTAAAATTGGATTTTGTAGATTAACCAGAGCGGATCAGAGAAAAGTAAGGAGCGAATCACGAAGTACGCCGTCCAAGGATCATGACTCTAAAGGTTTGTGTCCGACTCAAGAATTCGGTGAACTAAGGCTACGTACATCAACATCAAAATGTACTGAGCATATGCTACTGCAGCTCCCTCTATGGTAGAAAAACAAGAAGCTAAGAAAAAATGTCAACAGAAAAATTTACTAAAAACGTTTAGTGATGAACTACATCACAGACAATCACTCAGTGATGTACTACATTGCTGAAATTTATCAGCAAAGTTGTACATTTGAGGCCTTAAGCGTCCAATGTACAACTCTATTGGTGATGTAGCACATCACTGAAATTTCTAGAGAAGTAGTACATCACTAAATGTACTACTTTACTGCGACATATTATACATAATGGGTAAGTCAATTTTAATTCCGCGGGAAGTGCAGAGTGGCCTCGAGAAAGTTTACCAAAAAGTCTCAAAATAACCTATCGATATATATTTTGAAAGTCAACTGCAATGTTTTACTAGAAATATTCATCAACTTTCTTCAGAGTTTCGAAAAACTCACGTAATATTTCCAGGAAATATGTAGAAAATATGGAGATCTTACATAACAAATCTTGAAACATTTTGCGAAAGTCTTCGATATTTTGGGAAAAGTTTCCATGGTCGAAATATTCTAAATGTTAAAAAATGCCTCGAACTGCTTCGCGACATGCTATCTCCTTTGAGACACGATCTACACTTCCCGCCACCCATATCTACACCCATAAAGCAACATTCTCCTGGGCAAGTGTCAGTAATTTTTAATAAACTGATTTCATAAAAATGGCCACATTTTTGACCCCGCCCCCCGAATGGAATATGATTTACACCATTAGCCGTTAGAAGTAGCTCAATGGTTTAAAATGCAAAAATGTTCATTTTGGTGCCCTCTTCTAGCCATAACAAGCAGTCAGGTATCTCAAATGCCCATTGAGAGAATAATGCTAAAACCCAGAAATTTCTTTTCAACTGCTACTTCCATTTGGTTTTGTATGACCTTTGAAAACTGATACCTTCCTTTAATTTTGTATGGGGTGGAAAACTATCACTTTTCTATTAATTGTATTGCCTGGAAAATTATGGCCTATTGTATCTTGGGGATTATTTAAATCTTCCTGCGAAAATCGTTTCGTTGGCGAATACAAAACGCTGCAACGAAACCGCTGTATTGATGAACGATAAAGTTGCGTTAGGACGCCCAGTATGTGCGTTAGGCATCTGTAGAGTGCGTAAGGGCGCCTAATTGTTTTCATGATAATAAAGTGTTATTATGAATGAGCTGCTATTATGAACGTGTTAACGTAATGTACAGTTTAAAGTATAAAAGAGGAGGTCCCCGTTAAAAAATGTACGTATAGTCATTTCGCCTAAAGTGAAACTTTTACTGCTGATATTTGAAAGCACAAATTAACTAAAAGTAATTAAATATCTCTATTTAGTGTCGTGTCAAAACAAAATCCTTTTTACATGAGAAAATAAGATATGTTTATGAACACATGAAACTCATGAAATCATCAATCATGAAATTTACATTGATTAGTGATTTAAAGCTTTAGTTTAGTTTAGTTTTAAACTTTTCAGTTTTATTTACTAATTTGCTAGTTTTTACTTTTACTTTAAAGAATTCACAGATTGAACCCCTTTATCAGTACTTTAAATCAAATATTATGTACTATGAAAGAAACAGACTTGGTTGTTTTCTGTTGGAATAGTCGCCTCATAACACATACACTGGGCGCTCCAACGCACACACTGGGCGCCCTAGCGCACATACTGGGTGCCCTAACGCACCGTGTTCAAAAATTGTAAAAAGCGCCCTAAAGCACTATAGGGGCACCCTAACGCAACAGGCGCCCTAAAGCAATACAATCTTGAAGAACACAAACATCTGACAATTTGGTATTAAACAATGTTAAACGGTATTAATATTAAACCAAGTACTAAACATGAAAGTTTATGCAATATATGAAACAAACCATCAATGTCAGGATCAGTGAGTCCAATCCAAAATCTATTGATATTTTCTGCGTGTCTGAAATAACAAATGAATACTATTTAAATGTTAAATCATAATGTCCCTTACTCAAATCCGAACACAGTTGAGGCAGAGAAGAGACCGGGA
The DNA here is from genome assembly GCA_030248195.1 of Trissonchulus latispiculum. Taxonomy (NCBI): domain Eukaryota; kingdom Metazoa; phylum Nematoda; class Enoplea; order Enoplida; family Ironidae; genus Trissonchulus; species Trissonchulus latispiculum. The sequence continues at coordinate 26,990 of JASAND010024840.1, forward strand.
ATGCGTAAAGAAAATGAAAATAAGGAGTTTCAAGTTGTGTTCTAATGGGGCCTGTAGAAGAACTCTAAAAAGGTTATAAAAGGAATGTTTCTTGCCTGACAACTTAACCATGCAAACTATAATGGCTATGTTTCCCATAAGTTAATGCCACGGTAGCTGCTGTCATTGAGTCGGGATCACTAAAAAGTTTGGGTTTAGAAAATCACTGGCTACCGGAAAACAGTCGAATTTAGCGAATTTAATCAAACGTTATGCTGATGGCCAGGTTCGGAGACTGCCTCCAATAACCGTGCTAAGCGAAATTAATGTTAGTCGTTGCTGGCTGGGTCCACCTCAACCTTTCTCAGGTCATTTTAACACTAGCAGCTAGTAGATCTCTGACCACAATCGATCCTTGGAACGATTTGAGCCTAAATTCTACCTTGAAAGAGAAAGCAAAAGACAGATATAACGTTTTAACTATTTTACATATGAATGGCTAGAATTGCACCTATTAATTGTTAGTTTGTGTTTAACTCTGTTTGGTTGTATTTTCCTATGTATGGATTGTGGCTTGATTTAGCTGTAATTTGTAGAGAAAGGAGATTTGTAATTGTACAGTGTCCCTCTTTTCGGTTAAATCCAAAAGGCCTAAAAAGAGGACTTATAGAAACTTGAGCCAATGTTTTAATGAATGTCTAAGTTTTGTTAATAATGATTTTATAATTGTAATCGTATTCTGCTGTTATTAATTTGTAAACCGAATCCGTCCATTAGTTAAGGTTGTGTTCAGTTAATTTTTAACCCCTTTAATTTTGCATCATCAACCGTATGGGGTTATTCACAGGTCCCATCCTTTGAGTTTGAATGAGTGTGTAATGTGCAGCCTGAGTGTTTAATGCATGTGTATATGAGGTTCTCTGCCTTTGCTACGTCACGAGAGTGACGTTTGTTCTCCCTCAATAAGAAGTAGTAAGCATAGGCTAGACAGAGGGGAACTCCTCTGACATTAGGGCACAAGTCACCATTAGTTAATCTAATTTTAATGTTAAATGTTAATATAAGTTTATCATAGTTTAGTTTATCATTGAGCTACGTAGAAGTTATTTCATCTAGGTACGGTTTATTTCCTCCTGGGGCTATAGGTCCCCTGTCCGTTATTACGATTTCTTTTTCCTTACTTCTTTTGCATCGGCTTCCCTTTTGCCTGTGCGACTGTTTACAAATGGCATTAAGATCCACAGAAACTCTGCCAGGACACAGGTTCTCAAGAACAGAAACGTTGTAAAAGTTTAGGACGCGGCTGTTAGGATATTTTGGGCCACTTGAATTTGGATCCACAGCCCTAAAACTTTATGGCAATCGAGTGGTATACTGCTCAGGTGCAAATTCTAAAGAAGGAGGTTGAGTCCTTCCCAGAGTTGGAAGCGGGTACAATTTTGGCGGCCCCGCCCCGCTACGCGTACGCTGGTACCCGCCCCGCCCCGCGGCCCGCGGCCCGCGGCCCGCAGTCAACTAATACCCGCAAGATACCCGCAAAATGTTTCGAGTGGTACACGATTACTATGTTGTCAAATTTATTAAAAAATGTCACTAATTAAAAATAAACCTTGATTTAAAGCTTCCAAACTACTTTAGCTAATAGTGTATTAAGATGTGTTGCTGAAATATGGAAATTAATCCAACTTGCCGACGCTTGCCAAAATAGTACCAAACCATAAATTTTGTAATTTTTTGGCAATTTTTGGCTAAAAAGTTAGAATTTTAAAAGTCAAAATTAAGTTTTAATTGGTAGAGATCACTCGTTATTATATTACTCATCGATTTGAATGAAAACAACACTAGTAATTTTGTCGATATATACTATAAATTAAAGCAAAATCTTAATTTTTAAGAAAATTCCATTATCTAGAGCCACAATTTTTAGGCCCCGGTGCATCTCTACAAAAAATTAATTTTGGGCTCATGTAGAAAAAAACCCATGTTACAAAACTAAACCAGTAAGGAGGTATAGGGCAGAGACCCTGGAAACTTTTGGCGACGTTATAATCCCACAACTGGAGATGACAACAGATGACTACATAGAAACAAACTGAACAGCAACAAAGGAGTTATAGGATATAATAGGATAGGATATCCAAAGTTCCAATTAGAGTCTCAAACTTATTTTTGGCCATTTTCTTACTCCTTGTAACCGAATTTCTTACCGCTAGTGAGAGTCATTTTTTAGTACTCCTTGTGGAGAAATTCGCCGAGAAGGCGGGAGTGGTATATATTTCTTTCCTGTCCACCTGGAACGTAACATACATGTAACACCTCCAGAAAAGGGGAGTTAAAATGTTGAGCTGTCGCTTTTCACAGAAAGCTTTCAGTTTAACCGATATTTTCGGATTCACTTCAACAACTGAAATTCGGAATAACAAAAACAAAGCGAAAAAATTATAAGTTTTCCGATTAAAAGTTCTGTTTCTGCTACAACTTACGGATACATAGCCATATAGTCATCAGAACTTTTCTAGAAGGATATTAGTTTGAAAATTTTTTGAGCAAGCATTCCCCGTTTCGAACAATTTTTAAAAGGTTGCAGAGTAACCGTAACTTTATGTACCATCCACTGAACGCCACGAAAGGAACATATGCTTACAATAAAATTTAAGGCATTTAGGTAAGCTTTGCGTACAGCATAACAAAAAAGTATAACAAAAACGGCACGTCGCAACCTGTGTGCTGAGAAATTAAGTTTGTTTGCTTACTGAAAGCAAGAAATGCAAGTAGAGATCTCGATCAATATGTACATGCTGTAGGTTGTAGGATCACAACATAGCAACACAACATAGCTTATTACGTTTCTGGATATAACCAATTAGAACAAGTTTAATCAAAGGCCCATATGCGCTGAGATTAGTAGTCGTGGAGAAGCCATCCAGCCAGCCAGCCACCCAGCCAAAATTAGCAAATTTTTTGAAATCACCAACATGAAGTTTGTTTTTTCCGAACACTTTACGGAAAACTGTTAGAATTTTAGTAAATATGTCAACAAGAAATACCCGCAACTACCCGCGCGGGTAGCCTGCGGGTACCAAAACTTCTATTTCCCGCGGGTACCCGCGGGTACCTGTGGGTACCAGCTACCCACTTCCAACTCTGGTCCTCCCTTTCAAACTAACCAATGACAAAACGCAATCATGAAAGCAGCCAGTCATCGAAAGATGATTGCAAAAAGATGGAAAAGAAAGTTAACTCGAGACCAAAACTCCCAGTTCCCAGTCAGTCTAAATTTTTAGGTACTAGCGGACGGACGCTCTCGTTTGAGACTATGGGGGAAAGTCACAGACACCCCTTGAGTTGTTCTGTTGGCGAGGCTCTGCCTCTCCCCATCTAGGATACCCACCTCTAAAAAATTTGTCCACGCCTTGGCTCATTTGGTTGGGATTGGGGTACTTCCGGGAGCATGGCTTGCCTAAATTGGGTCTGGCTTCAAAAGCCTTTTTTGAATATCCCTCCTCTATGTTGAGTTGCCCATTCCTCTTTAGGACTTTTTTAAAATGACGTGTAAGTGCGAGTTTGCAAAATACCTAATTGGACCTTGAGTCCCTCATTCAAAAAAAGATTGCGTTAAGTTCGGGCTCTCGCCGCCCGCCGCCCTAAAATATCTGATGATAGCTTTATTGTCGCTTTCATGTTTGTTTGCTATTAAGAATTTTCGACGTCTGAATGTTCTGCTAACTAGAGCGAGGAGAGCACTCATTCTGGTGGCAGATCTTCGGAATTTGAGTATTAGCAGTTATATTTTTGGCATTTTTCCAGAAGTTGAAACGATGCGTTTGCATTGTATCGCAAATGGGAATCCATGGGTACAGTGCAAACCACCGGTGAGGCAGGTTGAAGATGATGATAGTCGGCGGGGACCAGGGCAACTGGTTCCCCAAAGTTTGTGACTACTGCCAAAATCAACTGAATAGAAAATGTGTTTGGTGAAGAAGTCCCTAGTGAATGTCGAGGAAGATTGCATCGTAGCCAGGAAAGGAAGTTCTGAAGTTTATGGACAGAAGTTGGAAACTCTGAGGCTAGCCACGTTGGAAGCATGACATTTCTCTTTTGCATTTCACGTGCCATCAAACTTTGCATCTCTTTAAAATTGTTGCGTTCTGAATTTGCAACCATTCTTTTAAGTTTTTCAGGCGATTGAAAGATGAAATTAATGATTGCCATAGCATTCTCTCACAAATACAAAGTCCAGGTAACTTGGAGGTATAAAAATTCTTGTTCTATAGTAAACTTCGGTTAGTCCGATCGTTCGAAGCTTGTGTGTTGTTGTTGACTTGATTCTGATTGTTGCGCATTCGCAAACTAAATGCAACAAAGATTATTCCTGAATAGTGACGAATAACCACTGTCACAGAAGTCAAACTGGGAAATCACGAAACGGAGCACATGTTTCAACTTGTTCCAGATTCATGCCAATTTGACGCCATCATCGGAGTGGACATTTTAAACAAATGGGGCGTACCTGGTGTGGATTATTTCAGTCATTTTGAGAGTTAATTTCGTCTGAAATTATAAAGTGTACGGCTAACTTCATGATAAATTCATATGTTCGATATTTTCATTAAATTTCTGCAATTTCTAAAGATGTACTGCTAAATTCATGAACGGTCAAACTAAAATTGTTACTTCTGTGTATAGGTCCAAGGTCGGACTAGCTAATTCTCACTTTTGATTCAAATTTGAGCGCACAAGTCAGTTGGGGTTGCATTGTCATAGAGCGAGGTCGGGTCCTTTTGTTGTTTGTGACGCTCCATTAGTCTCGCCTGTTTGGCGCCAATATTTTTGTTCACTTGTCTGGAGTTTCACGAAGGTTTGTATTGTTCTTTTGTCTTTTCTTTCTTTAAAATTCGTGTTCGGGTGCCTGTATCGAAATTTGTGCAAAGTTTGGTTTTGCGTATAATATTTGTGGCAGGTTTTCTTTGATAGTTTAATAAACTCGTGACTTTGTTAAAGTAAACTCGTATTATAATTAGCTCGTCTCTTTTTACTGTAGGCTAGGGTAATCTGACGTTAGGTGTCTTGACATGCGCACACTCTGTCGAACTCTTGCAATCTTCGAAATTTCCAGAAATTCGCTTGTCGGGGGTCACGCTCTAAGAGCGTACTTTCTACAGGTTAATTTCTGTGATTAAAATTGTTTGTCCAGAGATTTACTCGACTTAATCTCTACAAACTGGCGACCGTTCTCAGGTGAGTAGCATGTCAGACTCTTCACGTCCGGTTACCCGGGCTTTTAAAAGAATCCGTGACGAAACCGTAAAATTATTTAGTGAATTACCGGTTAATCAGGCACCAGAGCATAATGATAGTTTTTTGAATCGAAATTTCTTGCAATTTTTGCCGGGGGGTCGTAGGTCGGGGGGAAATAGTCCCCCCAAAATTTTCAGAATCCCACTCCCCCCCAAGTTCGGGGTGTCCCCCACCCCCACTCCCCCAAGTGGTTGTTTTGTCCCCCCCTCAGGCTCTATCCGGTGCGGCGGAGCTCCAGCTCAGCCAAGCCGGGGGTGAGCTCCCCCAAAATCCCCCACTCCCAGAGTAAAATTTTGGAACCTCCCCCAAATCAGCAGTTGGCACCCCCCCACCCCCCAATTTTTCGGGGGGCAGTCAGACCGCCAACGCCACCTGTGGGGCGGCGGGGTCCAGTTATGCAGCAGTCACAATCAAGTTCTGAACTCAGGGGGGTGGGTGCAAATTTTTCGGGAGCACTGCAAAATACTTGGGGGGGCCCCGTGGGTCCGGATAATTCGGGTGTCTTGTTTTCGTCTCGCCAAAATATGACTTCCCCCCCACTCTGGCCCCGGAAAATTCTGAAATTTGGGGGGAAACTGCTGTTCGTGTGTTGGGGGGACCGGTTTCGGGGCCCTCCCAGGCCATTTCTCAGTTCGCTTTACAGGCTCCGGGGGCGGTGGCCGCTTTGGGGGCGGTGAATTCGGCACCTCGGGGGGTGATTCTTTGTCAGCCCAGCCGTCAGAAAATTCAAATTTCAGACGTAGTTTTGATAATTTTATTTCGCCCCGTTTTAATGTTGCTCAGAGTACGGCATTGGTCCGGGAAGCTATGTCGGGGGGTGGCCCGCCCGTTTCTCAGTCTCAGTCCAACCCTCCGGTCCCGGAGAAAATTCAGCAAAGTTATGTGCCGGCGGGGGCTAACTTCCCCCAAAATTTGGGTGCCGTTCACGCCTCTCCGTCGCTCTCCGCTGCGGTGGAGCCACAGCTCGGCCAAGCCGGGGGCCAGGCCCCTCCCCCAAAATCTTCTTATCCCCAAAATTTTGCGGGTACGGGAGAACAGGATGGGGAATCTGTATATAATTCGGCCGTCAGTCAAGGGTCGAGTTCGTCGGGGTCGGAAGGGTCCGACCCCCCATCCTCTGATTCGGTCATTTTTTACGGAGAACAGGCTAATTCCGGGGGTCTGCATCCGCAGGGAAATATGCTGCCTGGATTGGGCCATTATCCCCCGCCGCTTCAGTCCGAAGCTCCAGTCTGGCCAGTTCCTTCCAGTACGGCCCAGAACGTATGCCCGGGCGCTCCGCCCTACCGTTCTACGCATTTGGGTGGTTTTTCCCTACCTCGTGACCAATATGGGAACACCATCCCGAACCGGGAAACAGCTCCGTCGCACCTGCTGCTCCAGAAGACACTGGTATGCAAGGGAGGAGCCTCTGCCCCCCGAGCCTATCATACACGGCCACCCTCCTCCCCACCGCTTCAGGTCCCTCCTCCTGCTACTCAACATCCAGAATTGGTCTCACCAGAGAAAGTGCCTCAGAAGACGGCCTTACGTCCCTCAGACCCGCATTATTATCCCATTCGGCCGCGGTCTTATGGACAACATCTATACGAGGGAGCTCAAGTCGCTGCTCCGGAGCAACATCAGCGCCACCAGCTGCCTCAGGTACGTTATCAGCCTCCAAATCAGTACTATCCGGAGGGACAATATTTTATACGTACGCCGCCAAATTTTGACTATGATAAATTGGAACAACAGGTGTACGAAAATCCAGTGATCCAGGAGCTGGACAAGCATCATTTATGGGAAGGCCAACATCAGAACCTCCCTCCGCTCCAGGTACCCCCGTACGTACCTCAACGGGCCCCATTGAACCCGTATTATTTGGAGGAGATGGTGGCTTCTTACACTCATACAGCTGATTTTGTGGCTAAAAATCGTCCTTCCAGCCCGGCGGCGGCCTCGCCCCTTCAGAAATTTTGTCCCTTAACCGGAAAGATGCTGCTCCGGAGCTCATTAACATGAACCGCCTGAAATTCTTTTATTTATGGATGTAATTGTGGTCCGATTAATTTTGTCAAATCTTGTTACTGTATTATTCTAACCCTTTCCTAGAAGCAAATTTAAATATTAGAATTTTCTAGAACGAATAAATTCCATCTCCAAAAAGTATGTTAAATTTGAACTTGTCCGGGGCTCTGTGCTCCGGACACGATTCAGGTCCATGACCGTTTTTCAAATCCTGGTAGTATTGCCTGTTTTAGTTAATTTTAGGTCCATAAATTTAGTTACACATTTTAACGTACACTTTGGTTTTAGCTTAGCACAATAATTGTTCTATATTTTATTTGGTACTTTTACTCACGGCTGGTTAGTCACAATTTGCCTTCCACCATCACCTCTGCAATAGCTTTATTTCTAATTTAAGGTACAAGTGGGCGGCAATTTGCATTGGACCGTCATCCTGTGTTAGAAAGTTCACGGAAAATCAAACGGATCTACTTAAGTTTTAAACAATATTGGTAAGAATTGTTTTTATTACTACTATGCTTGGTTGGGGCACTATGGGTTGGCTGCAGACTGCCCAGGCGTTTTGGTACCTAGCATAGGTAAAATTCGATTGCCCCAATGTCGTACACTACACCTTTCATTTTTGTGAGGAGCATTTTGAAAACTGTGAAGAATTAATTTTCAAGGTTGTTTTTTTCAAAAAAAAAGTGTTTGCTTGGGAAAATCTATTCCAATCGGGAACAAGTTTGATGCAGACAGTTTTGGCCTGGGCCAATGTTCACCCTGCTCACCGGGTATTGTGCCGACCTCGGCACAGATTCAATGTTCACCCTGTTCACCTTGTTTTACTGTGCCGACCTCGGCACAAAACAAAAAGGAACCCTGGTTGCGGGTCAAGACTCCGTTGGAGGATAGCCCCGGAGTCTCTGAACACTTTTAGTTAGTCGGAATCGACATCGGTCGGCACTCTAAAGCTCGAAAATTTGTTTGTTGAGACTCGGATGCCCTCCGTAGCATCTTTACCCTGAACTTTTATTTTGCACTCATCTCTTCAGGGCAGTTTTCAATAGTTAGTGGTTCTTCTAAGTTGACCTTTTTCTTGCAATAAATGTTTTCAAAATTGTAGTCGTGATTCCATTTTGTGCTCTAATGAAATCTCTTGAACTTTACCGGAGTATCTTCGAACTCTTTCGGATGGCATCCGGGGCGATTCTGTCTCACTTCCCAACCAAAGCAGTCTCACTTCCCAACCTTACAGTCTCACTTCCCAACCAAGCAGTCTCACTTCCCAACCTTACAGTCTCACTTCCCAACCAAGCAGTCTCACTTCCCAACCTTACAGTCTCACTTCCCAACCAAGCAGTCTCACTTCCCAACCTTACAGTCTCACTTCCCAACCAAGCAGTCTCACTTCCCAACCACTTATGCAGTACACCTAACTACAGTAATCTCAAACTGTAAATTAAAACAAAACTGCAATTACTGAGGTCATATGTTACATTAATTCGAAAAATACAATGTTTACTGAATATGAAGACAACATTATTACTTTATGTACTAACGGTAACAAATTTTTTAACTTTTTGAATTTTTTACAGAAATATGAAACAAATTAAATCACATGTTGCACAAAATCTAACAAGAGGACCCCTGAAAGGGGTATAGTTCTGCAACTGAGCCTTAAATAACAATTGCTTGGAAAGTTGGAAGTAATGTTTTGTTCCACACTCCGCCTGCATGTGTCAGTGGTCTCCTTTTGCAAAATTTTATCTCTCATTCTGTCTCTTATAAAATACAACAAACGTCCCTGATTGTTTTGGTGCCATTCGGTCAATGTGACACATATAATAGGCTTTGATTGAATCAGCGGGCATTTGACTAGTGACTAGTGGGCAGTGTTTGTTTGCCGCTGATATAATTTTCCATCCCACCCGGCTGGAACCTCGTCAACGTCAACTACGCATGTTTCAAATGTTAGTCCTGCAGTGAAACCAAGAGTACATAATAGAATAAGAGTATGAAACTCTTACGCTACTATGTACTAAACATGCTGGACATGCTCGGGTCGCTAACTCGGGACCCCCCCCCCGAAAGTCTCGGGGGGGGTCCCACCCTACACTAATTACATGCTTCCATATAAGTGTGTGTCTGCTCGCTGATTCGCTAATTAGCTTAGGCTTACGATAGGCATTTTATTAGTAATTTTTAATTAATTAATTATAACTTTAATTAGGTTAATGCAATTAAAAAACTAATTCGACAACTTTGTAGCATTTTTTCTGCTCTTTCCAACGATATAAAAATTGTTGCGCAAAACAAAAATTCGTAGGAATGTAGTCTGCAACAATTTTTATATCGTTGGAAAGAGCAGAAAAAATGCTACAAAGTTGTCGAATTAGTTTTTAATTGCATTAACCTAATTAAAGTTATAATTAATTAATTAAAAATTACTAATAAAATGCCTATCGTAAGCCTAAGCTAATTAGCGAATCAGCGAGCAGACACACACTTATATGGAAGCATGTAATTAGTGTAGGGTGGGACCCCTCCGAGACTTTCGGGGGGGGGGTCCCGAGTTAGCGACCCGAGCATGTCCAGCATGTTTAGTACATAGTAGCGTAAGAGTTTCATACTCTTATTCTATTATGTACTCTTGGTGAAACTGGCAGGACAAAATCAGGCTGCAGTAAGGACTTAGAAGAAACTCCGAAATCAACACGGTCAAACTGGCCCAAAACTCTAACTGTAAGTGACACAACCTTATAGTAAAGTATACTTGTATTCAGTAAACTATTTCATTGGATAGATTAATGTAACACGTGACCTCTGAATCTGTGCACGTCATCTGAAAATCAATTTTACTTTTACTTACGGGGTCAGATTACTGTAGTTTCAAGTATTACAAAACTGGTTGGGAAGTGAGACTGTAAGGTTGGGGAAGTGAGACTGTTAGGTTGGGAAGTGAGACTGTAAGGTTGGGAAATGGGACAGGTTGGGAAGTGGGAATCAACCTCCGGGGCCTCCCTCACTGGTCTGTCAGGCACGTGGTGCGGTTAGGCATGTTGTGTTTTATACGTACACCTTTATTAACGTTGTTCTAATTATTGTCCAGCTTTAACCTATAATTTTACCAGTTTCCGCGGCTAATTATTTTCGTTTTGTGTTTTAGGCTCCTATCCCCTTTTGGTTGCCGGTATGGGCCTACCCACCCGTCCCCTGGACGTCTTCTGTGGTATTTGTTTTGTAGTCTTGTATTGTGGGGGGGGTGTTTTGTTGTGTATGGGTGTTGTATGAATTTTTTTGTTTTTTTTGTGAAAAAATGGGGGGGGCAAACTGGAAAGGGTGGTGAGTCGTCGCCTCCTGTGGGAGAGGCGCATTCGAAAGCTTCGGCTGAAGAAAAAAAGTCGGGAGGTTCAGATCAAGCAGACCAGCCTGGATGTTCAGTCTGGGGTAACCCCGGAGTCAAACTTGTCATTGAATTGCCCAAAACTGCTCTCTATAACCCGTCGAGGTCTCTGCGGTCGCGTTCCAGCGAGGCCAAGGATTCCTTGACCGGTTCAGATCAGGATCCCGTTTTGTGCAATGCATCAGCGGATCATCGTTAGTCTAGGCAGGGTGGGATTTTGTGTTGGCCCGTAGTGGCTGGGGGGAATATATGTTTTATTACTAATCTGTGCTGTGGGGGGGGTAGTATTGTGTTTCGCACTAGAGTACCTGCTTGATGTTTCCTTTCAAAATTGCGTTTTCTTTTATTTCACGATATTTTAGTTTCTTGTTCTTAATAAAAATTTCCTTTAAAAATTATCGTTTGATTGCGTTTCTTAGTTAAAATGTGCAGGTACTCGTTGAGTTTTAAAACTTTTCATCAACTTTTATCTTTTATTTTCTTTTTATTCAAATTACTTATATTTTTCTTTAGGCAATAGTACTGGGGGCGTTCCAATTTGTCGTCTCCTGGCGGGTCCGTGGTTGCCCGTCGCCTGCGGTCGCCCTCAAGGAGGCCAAGGGTGGGCGGTCAACCCCGGACCGGCACTTTTGACTCCGTAGTTGTATTTTCCGTCTTTCTTCGAATTGACACCGCGGTTGCTGACGGTCGGGCTCAGCCAGGCCAACGGTTGCCGTAGACTCGTGTCTCCCCCTCTTAAAATTAAGTCGGGCCTTGTATTTGCATTGTTGGCCGTAGTGCGTAATATGTACTGTCTTGTTGGCCTGCGGGCCTGAATTTACGTAGGTTGTGCTTTTGTTTTGTTGTTATTAGTTTTCTTTGTTACTAATCTGTAGTTATACTAGTTTCCCTTTCCCTCCCCCCCTGTCCCCGTTTGACTGCGAGCGCTTCCTTTTGTACTTGTTATTGTACTTGGATGTTGTTTGTCCCTGGTCCCGGTCTGTTACGGGTGGCCCACGGTTTCTGTTATCTCTGTCTGGAGTTGGGCCTGTGAATCTCGGTGATGAGGTGGTTCAGTGCTGGCTCCGTGCGGGTATCTTGTGCCGAGGGGCACCGGCCCGCGTCCCTGGCGGCAGGGTCCTCGATCTTGGTCTGGTTCTCTGTCCGTGGTTGGGTCCTTCCACTGGCCATCTTTGGTTTACTATTTGAAATTTTCTAAATTTAAGTCTTTTGTTGTGATGATATATGTATTGCCGGTTCTGTCCCCATGGC
>JASAND010024841.1:0-49938 GCA_030248195.1 Trissonchulus latispiculum
CACGTATTGCCAGCGTTGTACACATGTGGTTGTTAGATTTAACAGTGCGTCTTCCTATACACCATTATTGTTAATTATTTTTTAAATAAAATTTGCTAGCTTTAATTAATTATTACTAACTGGTAATCGTTTCAAAGTACCATGCAGAAAATTTGCTCTACAAGATGGAGTCGTTTGTTACATTTATTCTTCTTTATTATTTGCACCTAACTTTTGACTATTTTCACTATCCTACACAAACTTTAAGTTATTATAGCTAACTAATTAGTTGTGGTATGAGGTTGAAAGTGTCGTGCAGTGTTGTTGAGAGTGTGCTCTATAAGTGTGTAGCAAAATTATAGTGATAACCTTATGTTTGTCATGTTTTATTCCACTGGAAAATTAACACACCTCCAGAATTTAACCATTTTCACTACTCTTTACTTTCATTCTACTACTTATGAGCAGAATTATTCACTCCAAAACACTATTATTCTTCCAGGAATATATTCACCCAAAATGTGAGGAATTATTTATTAGCCCAATCCCATAACCTTTGAGGAATCCTATATTAGCCCACACCCATTAATCATTCAAGAAACTCAATTTGAAGAATCCTATATTAGATCTCCATAGACTTGAGGAATTCAATATTTGCCCAAACTCGTTAATCATAAGCTTTGAGGAATTCTACGTTAGCCCTAAACTTAAGGAATTGTATATTAGCCCAATCCCATTAACCATTTTAGCTGGGAGGTTACAACCCATAATCTTCACGATCTTGAGGAATCGAAAATTCGCCCATAAGTCATTAATCATATAGACTTTGAGGAATTAGAAATTAGCCCACATCAATGTCATGAAACTATGTTTTGAAGAATCCTATATTCGCCCAAAAGTAATTAATCACATAATCTTTGAGGAATCCTACTTCAACCCAAAAGTTGAGGAATTCTATATCAACCCAAAAGCAATTAATCTTTTCTGCAATTAAATTTGAGGAACTGAAAATTAGCCCAAATGTAATTAATCTTTCTTGCAGTTAAGCTTTGAGGATTTAGCCCACACAATTTCATGTTGTTAGATGCACATTTACCCAAAGCATGTTAGACTTGAGGAATTAAAAATTTACCCAAAAGCTATTAAGTTGAGGAATCCAATATTTACCCAAAAGCTATTAAGGAGTAAAAAAGCAATTAATTTTATTTGGAAGCATAAGTCATTCATATAGAAAGATGGTAGCTGGCAGATGGTATCTGAAATTTGCAGATTGTAAGAAAAAATTTTAACCACACAGACAGATGGTGGACCAACCCATTAAGTTGATAGCTCAAGATCATTAATTTTGACAGCTTAATATCTTTGACAGGTCATGACAGCTAACTGTCAAATTTTGACAGGAGGTCCATAAATGGAATCCAAAATTAGCCCAAAGAGCTCCCATTTGTCCTCTCCTATACTACTCGTGCTCACATTTTTAGAAATTTTCAGAAGTAATTTACTGCAAAAAATTGGATAGTTTGAATTTTTCTGGATCTCACAGTTTGTCTTTAGACCTGGACCCGCACCCGAACCCGCGGGTCCAAGATTTGAGTTCCGGCCCGGCCCAGCCCGCGGGTACCCGTCCTGAATCCAACTCTGCGATAAGGTTATTACTGTCCCTAAAATTATGCTGAGTCAGCTATGCTCCCCAACTTTAGTTTTAAGAAAAATACGTGAGATCGCACAAAAAGTAGACGCGCTTCAACGAAAATCCTATTCAACTCTTGTTTGGTCTGGAGAAGGTCTTTTGACGGACCAGCAGCAGCTTGAATCTAGAATGCAGGCCAACACATAAATCCCGTCAAAATCGTGGAATGAAGGATTTGTTGCAAAACAACAACGTCTCGTCAACTGTGAGACAAGACCGTCAACGAAAAGATAAAATTACAACTCTGCGCAGACTTGCGCGCACACACACAGTGGTAGAAATCAATAAATAGTAGGATTTGAGAAGTTTGTACTTTGTTTAAGTATCATCCTTGAATCAAAACCTAGTTTTGATTTTAGCCTTGAATCAAAACTGGGTTTTGATTTTTCAGGTTTTGATTTTTGATTTTTGATAAAATTGCATTCGCGTTTTGATTTTTGATTTGATTTTTGATTTTTTACAGTCTAAGTTTTGATTTTTGATTTGATTTTTGATAAAATCAAAACCCGAAATTGGTTTTGATTCAAGTTTTGATTTTTGATTTTTGATTTATCGAAACAACACTATCTGCACACAACAGTAAGGAATAGTTTAGTGTTCTTGTTTCGAAGTTAAGTCGCAACATTTGATTTTAGTTGATTCTCAACAAATTAACATGCATTGCGGACCTTAGTTAGCTTGACAGACGCATTATTTCTACTGTACCCCTGCGAATCAGGTCACATAAGTATGTTTGCTTGGCCAACTGCTCAGCAAACCTTCTGCAAAGGGATCAATCAGAAGCAGAAACAGTCATGCAATATACATTTCGAGAATCATCTATATGTGTGCAAGTAAATTTCGTTAAACACATTTTAAATTCACTAGAGCGAATAAATACGCGAAAATTGTAGGCTATGTTTTGTGAGTACTCCCGTATTGTGCTCAGACTTTAACTTGTATTTTTAACGAATGTGTCTAGCTATGTGTAATGAAGTGGGTAGGATTGGGATTCCTAATTCCGCAACAGTCTATCACGACTGACTCTGGGTATCAACCACTTCGAGTACACGGAAGGCTGACGCGTTTATCGGTGAGGATAAACTTAGGCACAGGATCTTCGGAAGGTGATTTGTCCAGAACCAAAGATTCCTTGCGGTCAACCTGAATGGGGTCTAGGCGTGAGTTCGTTTGATGAGGATGGGGATCCAAGGGATATCAGTAGCAAGCGGGGTCGACACTTGCCGTTTCTGGATAGATGAATCAGGTCTGTATCAAAGAACACTGATTGAGAATCTTGATTGCCAAATCAAGATTCTAGCACGATGATGATGATGTCTTTGTAGGGACCAAGGGTTCAATTTAAACACTTACTTATGCAGGGGCTATGAATCCAAATCTTGATCTGATCCTTATGTCCTAATCAGTAGATTCAATATTAGGATACAACAGTTTAATGACAATAGTTATAGTGGTATTAACAATAATAATTATAACAATGAACAATGGACAGGATTATTATGATACGTACAGGAGATAGGATCGGTTACAAATCATAAACTATATGCTGTATAAACAATTAGACAAACAACAATAGTTTGCCAGAGTTGCCAGTATCTGATTTACCCAGATTATGAATTATTGTTATTAGGGACAAGGTTCCGATAGCTAAACTCAACTTCTCAACTCTACTCTATTCCTCTTTCTTTCTCTTCTTGACTAACTGACTAGCAGGTTATTAGCCTATTACCAAACTCTATCGTGCAATCCCTATATGCTTGTGTTCGTGTGATTTAAATGATAACTCTTCTACCGTCCTCCTTACTAAAGGACAATATAATACCAATAAGAC
This sequence comes from Trissonchulus latispiculum, assembly GCA_030248195.1. Classification (NCBI taxonomy): domain Eukaryota; kingdom Metazoa; phylum Nematoda; class Enoplea; order Enoplida; family Ironidae; genus Trissonchulus; species Trissonchulus latispiculum. The sequence goes on from JASAND010024841.1 coordinate 3,501, forward strand.
AAGCTACCAAACAATTTAAATTAACTAGATTAAAGGGATTAGTAGTGCAAAGTTTCCGGTCTTTGGGTGAGCCCGAAATGCTAGTAACAATAGCACTTTCGGATGCTATACGGTTGCCAAGGGTCAAACACAAGGGAGGTCCGGTTGGGGGGAATTCCTGGTCCGTTTATGGGTGTTAGTACAAGTTATGTTTAATTTAATCTCTTCTTTAAATTCTCTAATTCCGATCGATTTGAAGAACACTGAATAGATTAGGCCCAGGGACAGGGGTTAACAACCCCTTCAATGAGACGGACGATGAGCTCGAAAAGATTCATCTTTTAAATTGAAAGTGTAAGAATCAGTTTTTAGTAATCCAAAATAAGCTTCCAAATTCACTTCGTTAGGTTTTAGGTTTCCCACTGTAGACTCGGGTGCTGTCCAGAAATCGTCCCTGTCTTAGCTATCAGTCCAGAATACTCAGTTGCCAATGTACCTTCTAGAATCAGATTCCGATCCAATACAGTTCAAATTAAGCTTCCAACACTTGGGTCCTGATCCGGACAATCTATCTCACTAATCAAAGGTAAAGACTGAATCGACACCGTGGTCCAAATTGACTGACGTTCAGGCAACAGATCGGACAGGACGAGACTTCACCGCACCTGAATCAAATGGGTTAAAACCCATTAATACAATTTATAGGTGCGGGACTCAAACCCAGCAACCATTACTCACATTTTGGCTTTCTGAACTTGAAATAAACTCGTACAAATCGAAATTGTTGTGAAAGTTCGGGATTCAAGTGGATTAACACAAGTTCTGATGGTTTGAGTAAGATCACGATATTTAAAATTGGTTTTAAGCAAAACATTAGCTTTCAAGACAATTTCTTGCGTTCTTGTGCAAGAAATTGTGCCTTCGATGTGAAACTGTGATTTCAACTTGATTTGTCTTCGTACAGTCTGCTTCTGTACGCTTAAAACCTATTATTCGAATTTGATACACTTTTGGGTCCTTTAACAGCAGATAGGTTTCCGTTTATTCGACTCACACAAGAAACATTAATTTGGTTGAGGTGGTCAAGTTTAGGACCTTTTGTTTTCCGGGTCCTAGCAAGGAAGGTAACAACTTCCTATTTTTGATAAGAGTTACTTAATTAGAAAGCAGTTTACACGTGAGTTTGACCAGGACACAATACTTGAATGTAGAACTTTTAATTTCGCGAGTTTAAGTGAGGAAGGTAACAACTTCCTGCTCTTAACAAACATTAGTAGTTAAAAGAGAGTTAACGCATAAATTTACTAAAAAACGTCATAATTTAGTGTAGAACCTTCTGTTCTCTATTGGGTTCTACTAAAGGAAGGTAACAACTCCCTTTGTTATGAGTGTTAGACGTTGAAAATTAGATAATTTCACAAAACTGGCGATTTTAGCCCTTTATTAGAAGATGGTTCTGGTGCCCTATCCATAATGCTTACGTAACTATCGGTTGATTTGCTTATTTCAGGTATATTATCAGCTATTGCCTAATATTAGTTAAGGTTGTCAGAATGTTAAAACCTGTTATTGCCATTTGTGAATAACTAGCATGGATAACTTCGTATTAATCATAAATGAACAAGGTTGATTTTTGAACCTTGCTGACCGTTACGTACTGGAGTTTGATTAGTTTTGCTTTTAAACATGAACACCGGCATGAAATGGTGTTATGCCGCGGTGGCGGTCATAATTAGAAATGAAACATGGATCAAACAGGACGAGTTCGATTAGAAATGGCAATAACAGAGTGTCACGACATTGGAAACATAAATATAACATATATGATTACAACCTATGTTTATTACAACCTGTTTTTGTATTAATTTGGCAGCGAGACTGACCATTTGGTGGATTCCTTTCTTGCGATTCGTCCGCACTCTTAGCAAAGAGTGACTTACGCGGACGAATCGAGGACATCCTGATTCAAACTGATGAGGACCCAATACGGAGTCCCCGTCACTCTAGGTCCTATAACCTTAACCTCATTTGCATATTTGCTAAACTGTGCTTAAACCTAGGTTTCCTACATAACCACGTACTCACACACTTCCAGATATACATATCCTAAAATTGTATTACTGGTTACTGCTTTTCCTGCGTACTATAGGAGTTCTGATATAGTTTCGACACTTCACACGGATCATGCACACAGAGAATCCATAACCACTCAAACGGTCATCTGTTCAATTACGATTGACAACTACATTACATAAAACACACATACAAAAGTCCTAGGTAAACTAGTATTACGATACGTAATTCTATTTGTTAATTAAACACAATTATGCAACATTTATACAATACCTAAATTAATAACCACTTATACCTCACTTGTGCAACATTCAGACTAGAACAAACTCTTATTAATAGAAATGCAGTCATTCATACAAATCACACATACACTTCATCCCTGCCTAGGATCTGAGTCTTGATCACTTGATAAGAACACCTGCTGGGGTAGACGCGAAGTCAGTATCTGGTGTCAGTACTTTTACTAACATTTGTTGGCGACAGTTAGCTGCGTCGATGGGTGTTGATGAGACAATAGCTTTGAGGCACGCTGAACTAGTAGTGGTGATCAATGCTTCGGGTCCGCACAACCATAATCCAGGAGATGATTGACATTCGTGCAGTTTGACTTCAGAGAATTCGGAGTTCTTTCGTGCTATTTCGTGTCTCACATATCTAGGGACGGGTGCCTTCATTTGGGCATTATTTTCTGGGTCGTTATAGCCCACGTTGCTAACTTCATAGATAGGAGCCACATCTTCCCGTGTTGGGGTGGGTATTTCCATAATGAATCCAAATAATCGTTTTCTTATATCCATCCGAACAGGATAGATTCTTCCAAATCTGTAAATCAGGCTGGGTTCATCTTGTAATAGAGACCGGTTCAGTTGAGAATGACCAGTCACTATTTCCCTTATGATCTTGAAGTTAATTAGACTTGGTGATATTCGACCATCTAATCCGGCGGCCATGACACTGTCTATACTGTGTTTGAGCGAATGCTCAAAGTTGGACACAATTAGGGAATAATGTACTTGAGTACTCAGTGTTAGAGCTTCACAACGGGCTGAGTTAATGAGTCCCAATAACTCCTGTAAGGAATAATGCATGAAGGAATAAACTTGTTCATTCGCTTCTACCAGTTTCTCGAGGCCTTTGTTATGGTCAAGCACTTGTTCATCCAACTTTTGGGTAGCTTCAATGATGGCATTTACTTTATCTTTCATGGTTCCCAACTGTACAGTATTGGAGATGGACATACCAAGTCCGACTAATCCGAAAATTGCTCCGATGGCTCTTTTCTCCCGATTAAGGGGAAGTCGCGTCTTCATATGTTGGTAACCATGATCAGCATACAGGGACTCAGAATAATTATGGTACTTCGGTGCAGAGCCATTGCACAGGATTGGGCTTTTATCACAGATGATCTTCATGACTGACGAGTAGTAGCGGGTGTTGAGGATTCCACTGTACATTTCGTGATATTCTTCGGTTATATTATTGATTAATCCTTTCAAATGCGGTTCATAAGGACAATCAGTCAACCATTTGTCCACCTGTTCACGATGCGTCTTACATCTCAAACAGCGAGACCTCATCTCTTCAGAGAGACTTTCACCTGAGCCTCGACACAAACTGCACGGTACTTCCTCAGTAGTATTCGCAGGTTCATTACACTTGATGCAGCGGGACCGCAAATTATCAGGTACTTCCTGTCTAGATCCTTTGCAGAGGGAACAAAAGGACAACCAAGATTTCATTCTGTTAGCCAGTGGTGGTTCAGGCATTTTCATGTGGATTAAAATTGGGACATATTCCGTCTTGGTGAAAGTCGCCATCAAGCCTTTAGGGGATAAGGCTAATCCCCACTTGGTAGAGACCATAGTATTCATGGTTTTGGCCTTTTGGGTAAAGTAGTCGTCTGTATTCTGTGCTTGGATACAAGGGACCAGTATAGCTATCATTAGGCCAAAGGCAACCCACATCATCATAATGGGGAGGGGTAATGAACTGGAGCCTTTTACTTTGTTGTGTGGTTTAGACATCGGAGGTTTATATTCTTCTTTGGGAGGGAGTTGATCTTTTTCTCGCTCCGGAGATCGTACCATTGTGGGGACAGAACTTGATCTGGGATTACTCTTACGGGTTGGTGTAGGGGTTCTTCTTTTAGGAATTATAGGGGGATCAGTCGTCCTTCTGACAGGATGGAGGGCTTCCATTCGGGCTCGAGCAAGTAGGAACTGTTGGTATGATTCCCAACATCTTTCCCTTTCTCTTTTCATCTGCCAAACGCGGCGTTCTTCCCTTTGAGCACGTTTCCTTTCCTTACTCCGAACATCCTTCAGAAGTCTGCGAAGAAACTTAATGTCCTGAGGACAGAGATCAGATTCGGGGATATGTATTTCTCCAATTGCCTTCTTTATTTTCTTGATAACCTTCTTCTTTTTCTTCTTACTCTTCCGGTTCTTTCTGGTCTTTATGATGGTAGGCTCAACTGCATTGAGATTGACACGCACTTCTCGAGTTCGGAGCTTCTTTGTGATGTCTTCCAATTCTTCATCTGAGTCTTCTGTCATATCTGAACTGGATGTATCTGTCAGACTATCCATTAAATCATTCTTGATAAACTTTCCACGAAATAGGTCAATCACATTATTATGGGATAAGGGATCGATGTTTTCTTTGTCGTCATCTTTTAGGCCCAAAGTTAAGGGAATCGGGGGATCCAATAGGTTTTCAACCCAAAGATCGAGTCGTCCAGCGTGAGGGGATTCTTCAGGTGCTTCTAATAGATCACTATCGAGACAGCAGTAAAATTCTTCGTCAGAGACAGATCTCCCCAATTTCTTCAGTATCCTTCTGCTGACTTCATAAATGGCTTCCTGATCAATGGGCTTAAACTTACTTTTCCCTGGATATCTGATGAGATCAGTGATTTGGTATTCCAGTTGGGGCGGAGAAGAGGCTCCATTTTGGGTCATGAAGATATTAGGATCTAGAGCTTGTAGGAGTTCTTCTTCAGTGAACATTTCTCCAAATCGATCCAAGACTCTTCTGGCAAATTTCATTACGGGACCCATATCAATGGGTACGGGAATAGTCTGACCTTCTTGTCTTGACTGGACAGGTACAGGAGTTTGAACCGGTTCCTTCTGAATCTGTTCTTTAGTTTCTTTCTGATCCATCGTTTCGGTCACTGGAACAAGCGGAGCATGCAGTAAATCCATTGCCATGCTTCCGTGAGCTAAAACTCTCCGCGCACTTTGCATAATTGCCGGCATATCAATCAGCGGATTTGGTTTCAGGTTTGAGGCAATAAGGTTCAAGTGGGGAGGATTATTACTATTGTTTTGGTGGTTCACAGCAGTTCCCATCTGAGGTACTGGGGACAGGCCAAGTTGAATTCTGAATTCTCGTACAGCTTCTCCAAGTCCAATGGTCAGGGCATCAGAGGGAGGGACTGATTGAAATCGGGGGGAAGGATAGATCTGGCCAAAATCGTGACATCGGGGACTTCTCCGCAATCCTCGTCCGCGTCCCAATGATCTGCTTCGAGTATGATTTTCTTGCTGACTGTTGCTATAGGGCCCAGGGGGCTTCCTGGCTTGCAATTGTGCCTTTTGGACAGGTTCGTTGGCTGGACAGTCAAGAGAATCTTCCTTTTCGGGATTCTCCTCATTGGGAGACGGGGTGTCAGACGAACCTTGTGAAAGTCTTTGCTTCACATGGGAAGGGTAGCCATATTCTATGGTTTGAGGTTCTTCCAATCTGTGAGTACGGGGATAGGTGACAGACATTGGCTTCTGGTACATGGGTAGGGAATACAATTCGCGATCTAATCGCTCAGTTTCAGGATCTGTAGAATCTTTCTCAGCATTCAGAGTATAGGCCGATTTCCCTTTTGGCTGTTCAACCTTGACATAGGGGGGACAGAGAAGTATTGTCCTCCCAGATCCTTGATTTCTTGTTCCAACTGTAGAATTTGAGTAGGCAAGCTGGAATTTTCGGGAGGGAAGTAAGCGGTCTTCCTTTCCGGTTCTGCTCCAATAACTTGGACCATGGAAGGGGCATTCCTTTGTTGTCCCACGTCAGCAAATCTGGATCCGTAGGGGGCATGAACAGCTTCTGCAGCATTCCGTCCGTCATTCCGGCTCCATTGAGGTCTGGGCTGAGGGTATTGTTGAGGTTGTCCGGGGGGTCCATTTCGGGGTTGATATCGGTCATTATAATTCCGATTCATTCCGTTTCCATTCGGCGGGTATCGGGACTGTCCATTGTTGGACCTGTAGTTGTTAGAATTTCCATTGTTGCCGTTGTTGTTATAGTTGTTGCGCGGGGGGCCGGCATAGTCATTTCGGGGTCGATAGGCTCCGCCTCCGGGTGATCGGCATTCACGCTTGGAGTGTCCGGCTCTTCCACAATTAAAGCATCTGAAATCATTAGGAAATGGGATTTTGTCGTTTCCTCTTCTGGGAGGAGAGGCAGATTTTGCCCGTTCAGGGGAGGAGATTTTGATTCCTTTGATTTCGTTGGCCAGCACAGCTGTACTTTGGACAAGGGAACTGATAGTGTTTAGAAGGGCAGGGCCAGTGAGATTGGCGCCTGAAATAGCTGCTTCCGGATCCACTTCCAGAAAGGCAGGGGTTCCTTCTCCGGGATAAACGCCTTCTGCTTCTCGGGCCTTTTTAAAGGCTTGGGAATAGTCTGGGGTGTCCATGGGCACGTGCGGTTTGAATTCATTCCGCAGTCCGATGAGGAAAGTCTTTAGTTTGATATCTTCCAGCATGTCAGGGTCTCCTCTATCTTCCCATGCAATCCGGGCATATTTCTGTAAACGGAGGGAGAAGTCAGCAACAGATTCGTGCGGCATTTGTCTGATACTGAACAGCTTGGCGGTGGCGTGCATATCCGTCATAGGTGGAATCATGACTTCCCTGAGGGCTCGTACGGAGGCTTCCCAATCATCCTGTTGCATGGCGCCTCTGGGCATACATTTAAAGATCTCTGCGGCTCTGCCTCTGAGAGTGGATGAGATGTTCATGACCTTCTGGTAATCATTCAAGTTGAGTCTTTGGCTGAATCTCTCATAATTGACGAGATGGTCATCGAAGTTTTCGTGGTCTTTTCCTGAATAGATGGGCATGTCTCTGTAGGAGGCAGCTATGGCCTGGTTTTGGATGCTGTCACGGAGTTGGCCCAGCAAATCTTCAATATTCCCATTCGGCATCATTGGCACTTGAGGGAATACCAATTGGGGCATCTGAGGATTAAAGGCGGGGGGACCTCCTGGGAGACCAGGGGGACCATGTTGAGGGCCCATGTTCGGGGGTCCATTGACGTCATCATCGGCGGGATTGAATTGATCCATTTCTTCTTCTTGGATTGGGTGATAGGGTTTCAGTTGTTTTCTAGATAGGGTTAGGACTGATCCTCTTTTGATCTTAATGGTTGAATCGTTGGGTCGTGATATGTCCTCACTGGTAGGGTTTCCAACAGGATTGTCTTCGTAGGATGATCCTCACTGGGGGCTCCAAAAATTACTATTTACCGTGTAATGAAGTGGGTAAGATCAGGATTCCAAATTCCGCAACAGTCTATCACGACTGACTCTGGGTATCAACCACTTCGAGTACACGGAAGGCTGACGCGTTTATCGGTGAGGATAAACTTAGGCACAGGATCTTCGGAAGGTGATTTGTCCAGAACCAAAGATTCCTTGCGGTCAACCTGGATGGGGTCTAGGCGTGAGTTCGTTTGATGAGGATGGGGATCCAAGGGATATCAGTAGCAAGCGGGGTCGACACTTGCCGTTTCTGGATAGATGAATCAGGTCTGTATCAAAGAACACTGATTGAGAATCTTGATTGCCAAATCAAGATTCTAGCACGATGATGGCGATGTCTTTGTCGGGACCAAGGGTTCAATTTAAACACTTACTTGTGCAGGGGCTATGAATCCAAATCTTGATCTGATCCTTATGTCCTAGTCAGTGGATTCAGTATTAGGACACAACAATTTAATAACGATAGCTATAGTGGTATTAACAATAATAATTATGACAATCAACAATGAACAGGATTATTATGGTGCGTACAGGAGATAGAACAGGTTACAAATCACAAACGATATGCTGTATAAACAATTAGACAAACAACAATAGTTTGCCAGAGTTGCCAGTATCTGATTTACCCAGATTATTAATTGTTGTTGTTAGGGACAAGGTTCCGTTGGCTAAACTCAACTCTACTCTATTCCTCTTTCTTTCCTTTTTTGACTAACTGACTAGCAAGTTATTAGCCTATTACCAAACTCTATAGTGCAATCCCTATATGCTTGTGTTCGTGTGATTAGATTATAACTCTTCTACCGTCCTCCTTACTAAAGGACAATACAATATCAATAAGACAAGCTACTAAACAATTTAAATTAACTAAATTAAGGAGATTAGTAGTGCAAAGTTTCCGGTCTTTGGGTGAGCCCGAAATGCTAGTAACAATAGCACTTTCGGATGCTATACGGTTGCCAAGGGTCAAACACAAGGGGGTCCGGTTGGGGGGAATTCCTGGTCCGTGTATGGGTGTTAGTACAGGTTACGTTTAATTTAATCTCTTCTTTAAATTCTCTAATTCCGATTGACTTGAAGAACACTGAATAGATTAGGCCCAGGAGCAGGGGGTAACAACCCCTTCAATGAGACGGATGATGAGCTCGAAAAGATTCATCTTTTGGAATTTGAAATATAAAGAATCAGTTTAATTAGTAATCCAGAAATAAGCTTCCAAATTCACGTCGTTAGGTTTTAGGTTCCCCACTGTAGACTCCGGTGCTGTCCAAAAATCGTCCCTGTCTTAGCTATCAGTCCAGAATACTCAGTTGCCAATGTACCTTCTAGAATCTGATTCCGATCCAATACAGTTCAAATTAAGCTTCCAACACTTGGGTCCTGATCCGGACAATCTATCTCACTAATCAAATGTAAAGTCTGAATCGACACTGTGGTCCAAATTGACTGACGTTCAGGCAACAGATCGGACAGGACGAGACTTCACCGCACCTGAATCAAATGGGTTAAAACCCATTAACACAAGTTATAGGTGCGGGATTCGAACCCAACAACCATTACTCACATTTTGGCTTTCTGAACTTGAAATAAACTCGTACAAATCGAAATTGTTGTGAAAGTTCGCGATTCAAGTGGATTAACACAAGTTCTGACGGTTTGAGTAAGATCACGATATTTAAAATTGGTTTTAAGCAAAACATTAGCTTTCAAGACAATTTCTTGCGTTCTTGTGCAAGAAATTGTGCCTTCGATGTGAAACTGTGATTTCAACTTGATTTCTCTTCGTACAGTCTGCTTCTATTATTAAACCTATTATTCGAATTTGTTACGCTTTTGGGCCCTTTTAACAGTAGATAGGAACCCATTTATTCGGCTAACACAAGAAACATTAAGTTGGTTAAGATGATCAAGTTCAGGACCTTTTGTTTTCCGGGTCCTAGCAAGGAAGGTAACAACTTCCTATCTTTGATAAGAGTTACTTAATTAGAAAGCGGTTTACACGTGAATTTGACCAGAACACAATGCTTGAATGTAGAGCTTTTAGTTTTCGCGAGTTTAAGTGAGGAAGGTAACAACTTCCTGCTCTTAACAAACATCAGTAGTTAAAAGAGAGTTAACGCATAAATTTACTGAAAACGTCACAATTTAGTGTAGAACTTCTGTTCTTTATTGGGTTCTACTAAGGGAAGGTAACAACTCCCTTTGTTATGAGTATTAAACGTTGAAGATTAGATAATTTCACAAAACTGGCGATCTTAGCCTTTATTAGAAGATGATTCTGGTGCCCTATCCATAATACTTACGTAACTAACGGTTGATTTGCTTATTTCAGGTATATTGTCAATTATTGCCCAATGCCAGATAAAATTATCAGAATGTTAAAATCTGTTATTGCCATTTGTGAATAACTAGCATGGATAACTTCGTATTAATCATAAATGAGCAAGGTCGATTTTTCAACCTTGCTGACCTTTACATAACGGAGTTTGATTCGTTTTGCCTTTGGACGTGAACACCGGCATGAAATGGTGTCAGGCCGCGACTGCAGTCATTATTAGAAATGAAACATGGATCAAACAGGACGAGTTCGATTAGAAATGGCAATAACAGAGTGTTACGACTTTGGAAACATAAATATAACATATATGATTACAACCTATGTTTACTACAACCTGTTTTTGTATTAATTTGGCAGCGAGACTGACCATTTGGTGGATTCCTTTCTTGCGATTCGTCCGCACTCTTAAGCAAAGAGTGACTTACGCGGACGAATCGAGGATATCCTGATTCAAACTGATGAGGACCTAATACGGAGTCCCCGTCACTCTAGGTCCTATAGCCTTAACCTCATTTGCATATTTGCTAAACTGTGCTTAAACCTAGGTTTCCTACATAACCACGTACTCACACACTTCCAGATATACATACAAGACTTCACCCTAAAATTGTATTACTGGTTACTGCTTTTCCTGCGTACTATAGGAGTTCTGATATAGTTTCGGCACTTCACACGGATCATGCACACAGAGAATCCATAACCACTCAAACGGTCATCTGTTCAATTACGATTGACAACTACATTACATAAAACACACATACAAAAGTCCTAGGTAAACTAGTATTGCGATACGTAATTCTATTTGTTAATTAAACACAATTATGCAACATTTATACAATACCTAAATTAATAACCACTTATACCTCACTTGTGCAACATTCAGCCTAGAACAAACTCTTATTAATAGAAATGCAGTCATTCATACAAATCACACATACACTTCATCCCTGCCTAGGATCTGAGTCTTGATCACTCCAGCGATGCTCACAACCTTCATCAGACAGAAGGAGTTTCCGCGAGTCAACGCACATACAGTCATGAGAGCCAATACAATGCCATTCATACAATTCATGCACACACAGACATACAATTTCTTAGGTAAGTACCTATCTAGCTGATCCTAAAAATAAACAAAATTACTAACAATCCAAACAAGATCTGACTCTAATTAATACTAAATAACCTATGCTGCTAGCTGTTACTTCATATGTACCAGATTAACTGAATTTAAACGAGAATTTGTTGTGAGTTTTAGGTATCTAAAACTCAGTTAATAGCGCGGAATTTCTTGGCAATTTTGAGAAGTTTGGAACTTTAAGAAAGCCGTGTGAGTAATGATTGCTAAGCAATCATTACTAAACAAAACTACTATCAAACCAAACTACTAACAATAACTAAATTAATTAATGGGGAAGCCGGTCATTCCCCGTGAAACGCTTGATTATTAATTATATTAAAGTAAGTGAGTAATTTTAGGATCTGGTTTAAAAGTTCTTCTCGTGTTTTAATAACCTACTGTTTTTTTTAGATACCGACCTACAGCAACAATTACAGAATACAAACAATAATTTTTAAGGCTTAACAAAGCCTGAGATTAAAACAATATGGCCGGCAACTCCTAGTTGCCGGCTGTGGGGTAAGTATTCCTATTAACTAACTCAATAAAAATAGGGTCGTAGCAAAGGGACCCTCTAACTCAAGCTTAGGGATGGGGTTCCCACTTAAATATCTCGTGTCCTATTTTAAAAATCCCAATTTTAGGTCAAAAGGACCTTGCAAAAGGTAAAAACATGGTCGTGACTTGACCAGAAAAGTGCAACTAAAAGATAACAAAATAAATGAATAAAATAATGGAAGGTGGAGGTCAGCAAACCTCGGTATACAGAGAGTGTCGGCACGAAAAACGGAAAAAACTAAAGACAGGGGCAATTCTCAAGACCTCCATCAAACAGGAGGAGTTTACATGAGCTGCCCCTCTTTTTAAAATAATAAAATAATAGTGAATAAAAAGATAAAAATGAAATGAAATAAAATAAAGGTGGCTCAAGGCCCATACATGCTATCATAACTAAAAATTGGCCTCGGGCCCAAAATACTGAAAAAGGGGCTCTTCGGCCCAAAAATACGTATAAAAAAATGGCCCATTGGCCTCATGAAATATAGGAAAAATTGGCCCAAAGGCCCAAAAATTCACATAATAAAAAATGGCCAAAGGCCTCAATAATAAAAAATAAGGCCAAAAAGTGGTCAATAAGTCCTAGCGTTTTTCTTTCTCGGTTGTTGCTTCCGGCCAGGCATAACAAGCCTATATGGCCCTAATATGGGAGTGTTCGCGGTATTTCTCAATTCTTTTCTGGCCCGAAGGCCAGAAAAGTCCTAGTTTTGTCCTAACCGGGGAAATGCGCTTTAGCCCCCATGCAGTACCAACTGCACTGGAGAGCGCATAAAGGGGAGGGGGGAAGCAACCGCTTTCGGTTGCTCTCAAACGAACACTGATTGAATTTAAAATTTTGGGACCGAGCTGACAGTTTTGCTGACAGCTCGGTGGCAGGTCATTAGCGAGACCTGGAGCTCGCTTCTTCTTTGATTTTAAGGCAAAGCTTCTAGAAGCTTCTAGAATCTTCTAGAAGCTTGCCACCTTTTTCGTATGCTGCGCTGCAGCGGGCTGACCCAGCTGGCCGTTGGGGGTGGAAATTAATGAGATTTTGGATTTATTGCCCCCCAACTGACCCAATTTTGATATATTTTGGGGGCCGAAACTTGGCGAAATTTTGCGAAACTTTTGCTAACACATAAACGCAACCGAAGGGAAAACTTTGCGAAATTTCTGGACTTTAATGAATTATTACACAAGAAATATAATTTTCTATAAGTTACAATTTATATCATGATAATCTACGTACTTATCTACATATATCTAGCTAATTACATTTATATATTAATTATTATTGAGGAGGGTAAGCCCCCTCTAAATCCAATAACTTGGGCTTATCCTACTATTTTCCTTTTCTTTTTCTTGTTGGCCTTGTCCTCGGCCAAAAGTTCAAGCGAGGACAACTGCTAGGCCCAGAAGAAAGAGGCCTAGCAGAGAGAGAGAGGAAAGAAAAGAGGTGGGGGGAATAACACCTGACTCAGGTGTAGACTGGGAGGTAGACAACCTCCCAGACAATAAAAAAGGAAAAAGGTTTGCCTTAACTTTAAGGCAAAGAAAACCAACTTTAGCACACTCCTTTTTGGAGTGATAAGATTACGAAACGAAAAGTAATCTTATAAAAACATTTTTGCTCATAACTTTCTTGTTATTGGGAGTTGAAAAGCCGGGTTTGGATTTTTCGAATCAGAATCAAATTCTCTTTCATATAAGCCCAAGTCATTTTTCGACCAAAAATATTAAAATTAACTAATTATTACCTAGTTAATACCTAATTATCATCCATTAACCCTACCTAACTACGTACTTAGCTATTTTGCACCTAATATTGAACCATCTTCCAATATTCGTTGTTTTAGATGTACATTTCCGTTTTATAGGCAATTTTACGACTAATTTTCGCCTTAATTATGCACATAAACTTTGTGTTTCAGGTATATGACTTCCTGCTGACTAACATAAGAGCATTAGTGATTAAACTATCTTTATGGGGAGGACTATACTTGATCACTATGGGAGATTCTCATTAATTCACCTAAGTTTAGTTTAGTTGTCGACTGTTATCTTCGTGTGGGAGTAACAACTCCGGTTGCTGAAGGGATGATAAACCAAAGGGATTAGGGCTGAAGTATCCTTCTTCACCTTTCCTGGATTAGTATCATTAGTAATCACGCGTTAGTAGAACTTGATTAAACTTAAAATCGTGTTTAAGACTAGTATTAATGTCTTAATTGAATGTGAACCTTGAACCCTATTGGTGAATTTCCTGATTTCTACTGAATACTGGCAACTCTAGCTAAACAAACACACGATAATCTATACAATTATTGCTTGGACATTATTCAATAGTTACATTCCATGCTGATGTCCTTTGCTCTTCTTCACAGTTCCATGGCATGAGGATTCATGCTTGTAATTTGATTATTTAAAACCGATTTTAGGTTACTTTTAACACCTTATTTTACCAATTCCCTTACATATGCACAATTTTACCTGTCACATGCACATGCATGTGTGACTTTTTAGGAAGAAAACAAAGAATACTTGCATCTAGGGTAATGCCTGTTAAGTGAAGCTTGAAATAAAAAATTTCTTTGGTTGCATATAAGAAGAGACGGTTTGAAGTAACAACCGATATTCAGTTTACTTGTTTCACTGGTGTATAACAATATACTATCAAAACTGTGGTCTGGGTCAGCCTTTGGATTCGTTCGTAATTTTTCTGTTACATACAATGTGGCTAATTGACATCCATATCAGCAGTTGTCAATTTGAGCTCGAAAATTAATGATTTATACTCTGCTTTATGCTAAAAACTAAAAAAGCTGCAGTAACCTGAAAACTATCAACGATTTAAACGTTCAACATCAACTTCAACGTTTGGCTTATAACTTTAGCTTATGCTGAACTAACGAAAAGTTGGATCGAAAACGGATTTGTGCTTCGTGCTCTGCGCCCCTGAAAACCTCTGTATGCAAGTTTTCAACAAAACTTTTTCAAAAATATTTTGGGTACTCTGGGTCCCCTCCTTACCAAACTAAAATTTAAACTTTTTTAAATTTTAAAATTTGTTAATTTTTGAATTCATTTTCCTCCAGTATGCACCCATATAAAATTTCAAAGTTATTGGTCAAAAATCAAAAGTGAGGGCTTGGCGAAAGCTCAAAGGATCCAATTTTAATTATTGATGTAATTTTGCGTTTCCTTTCATGGAAGGTTGATTTTAGTACTTGACGCTAATTTTGGAATGTTTAATGAAGTTTTCTAACCTAGAATATATCTAATAAAGCCAGGTTAGGGGTGTTAGACTTTAAACTGAAGTAGTCAATTTGGGGTAACTTTTAGGGACTGTTTTCTGATGTCTTTCCAAAATGGTTTTCTTTCCAAATGTATTGGTCAAAAGAGTGCTTTCAAAATTCGCCGTTATTAGATCGTCAGTAAATTCGCCTCCTTTCAGGTTGCTGGGTTTTACTTTAAGAT
Source organism: Trissonchulus latispiculum (assembly GCA_030248195.1). NCBI lineage: Eukaryota > Metazoa > Nematoda > Enoplea > Enoplida > Ironidae > Trissonchulus > Trissonchulus latispiculum. The sequence goes on from JASAND010024841.1 coordinate 18,564, forward strand.
AGTCTCCTGAAGCTATTCAGATGATTCAAAGATAACTTACACCAAAGGTAACGACCACCACAAAAACTTTAGCAAAGTTTAAATACAGAATGTCTAATAATCTATCAGATTCCAACCGCAGAATACTGAACTGTAGGACATTCGCTCATGTTATACTACCTGTTAAAGAATTCAAGAAAGGCGTGCCTACTAGTTTAATGAGCTCAGAATAATATTGAAATTCAAATATTCAGAAATGAAGATAAGTTAAGTATGCTGTATAGCACGGCTCTGTGTGCATGCAGAGATTTATACGCACTCCGTGCGGGAAGCTCCGAGTGTGTGGCATGAGCGCCACGCACGATGTTTTCTTGTTCGACGCTGCATAAATCTCAGAATGCAAGCAATGCCGTGTTGTAAAGTACTTATACAACCAAGCTACAAATAAAGCTTGCCACTAACCTAATGAAACTTGATTCTGTGATGCTAAGCTGAGACACAAGTTCAAGCAATTTTTAAAATTAGTTGGCAGTAATTTTTCCGTGGCTTCTTTTGATTTGCAGCTGAGTCATCTGGGTTGGAGCTCAGCTGCACACACTGCTGCGCTATGCAGGTCACTGAATGGCACAGCAAATTAGTGTCTAATTAGCTTATCCGCACGGTGCACGATACAGAAGAGCAACAAAGGCCTCTGTAGCGTGCACTCGGCTGTATATACGCATGCAATTAACATATGAAAAGAGAAAATAAGTTGTATAATAAAAGTAATCAACATTTAGGATATAACAATATTTAGCGCATGCAATGGCCATCTAAATTTGACAAGTTACGCTAAGTATATCAAAGAAAGATACTGATCAAGACACTGACATTAAAAGATCAAGCTTAAAAAATCAACATCAACCATACCAACTCGAAAATATTCAACATGCTGTCTTTCGCAATATGCAAGATACGAAGGCCTGACATGTATAATATATTTTCTTAAGAACAACCCGCATGTACGAGTTAACACAAAAAATAAAAATGAGCTTCTAAAGCTGCTACTACCGCCTCCACTTTTCTTACAGCTAGGAAGACGCAAAAGCTCAACTTCGTAGGTATTCGATTTGATTCCCTTCTTTCTTCCTTTTATCTCAAAGAGTTCTTCAAGACTCTCAACTTTAGACCGGCCGGTTAACCTACCAGCCGTCTGACAGCACCGGCCAAAAACACAGCAGAGTGTCGTTTCGCACGTCTAAAAATTAGATTTGCTGTTTGCCATGATAAAGCTTGTGAGAGAGGGCCCACCAAATTCGACTTTTTCTGATCTTATTGACTCACGTTCTTCTTCCAAACAAATACTGAGAATGGGCGTGATCAGCAAAATAATTAGGGCCTGACACCTTAGCTGGTCGTCCAGCCATCTCCTCTCCTTCGGGAACAGCCTTAGATCAGCATTTACCAGGCCAGATGACACCACAACAATACGAATGCCCAAGGCATCATGTGTATGATAAATTGCAGCTGTTAGGTTTTCACCTCCACTAAAACTTTTTCCCATCAAATTTTTTCCGTCAATTCTTTCCGTCAAAGAACTGACAGACTTTTGAAAAGTGTGCTCTTTGATGATAATCTGCGACTTCACGGTTGCAAGCTGACATAGAATTGACATTCCACTGAACATGCAAGTTTACGGGGATTATCGATTTTTGGCAAAGCACTCTAGCAACACTGGAAGTTGTACAAAACCGGTCATCCATCTATGCTGTGACGGTGTGATTCCCCCTTGTGAGTCCCTCCGCAAAAACTACACAGGTGAGGATTTCCCCCGGGAAAAACTACACAGGTGAGGATTTCCCCCCGGAAATACTACACCGGTGTGTATTTTCCCCCGGAAAAACTACACAGGTGAGGATTCCCCCCCCGGAAAAAACTACACCGGTGTGTATTTTCCCTCGAAAAAACTACACAGGTGAGGATTTCCCCTGAAATACTACACCGGTGTGGATTTTTCCCCGGAAAAACTACACCGGCGTGGATTTCCCCCTCCCCCTCCCCAAAAAAACTACACAGGTGCAGATTCTCTCTCCGAAAAAACTACACCGGTATATATTTTTCTCCGGAAAAACTACACAGGTAAGGTTTCCCCCCTGGATTTACTACACCGGTGTGGATTTTCCCTCGGAAAAACTACACCGGTGTGGATTTCCCCCCCCCCAAAACTACATCGGTGCGGATTTTGTCCCGGAAAAGCTACAGGTGTAGATTTCCCCTCAGAAAAACTACACAGGTGTGGATTTTCACCCGGAAAAACTACACAGGTGCGGATTTTCTCCCCGGAAAAGCTACACAGGTGCGGATTTTTCCCCCGAAAAACTACACAATTGAGGATTTCCCCCTGGATTTACTACACCGGTGTGGATTTTCCCCCGGAAAAACTACACCGGTGTGGATATCCCTCCAAAAAACTACACCGGTGCGGATTTTCTCCCCGGAAAAACTACACCGGTATGGATTTCCCCCGGAAAAGCTACACAGGTGCGGATCTTTCCTCCCGAAAAAAACTACACCGGTGTGGATCCCCCTCCCAGAAAAACAACACAGGTGCGGATTTTCTCCCCGGAAAAACTACACCGGTGTGTATTTTCCCCCGGAAAAACTACACAGGTGAGGATTTTCCCCCCGAAAAAACTACACAGGTGCGGATTTTCCCCCGGAAAAACTAAACCGGTGTGTATTTTCCCCCGGAAAAACTACACAGCTACGGAATTCCCCCCTTCCGAAAAAATACACCGGTGTGGATTCTCCCCTCCCCCCCAAAAAAAATAACTACACAGGTGCGGATTTGCACAACGGGAAAACTACACAGGTGCGGATTTTCTCCCCGGAAAAACTACACCGGTGTATATTTCCCCCAGAAAACTACACAGGTGAGGATTACTACACCGGTGTGTATTTTCTACCGGAAAAACTACACAGGTGAGGATACCCCCCCAGAAAAACTACACCGGTGTGTATTATCCCTCGGAGAAACTACACAGGTGAGGACTTCCCCCCGGAAATACTACACCGGTGCAGATTTTTCCAACCGAAAAACTACACAGGTGCGGATTTTCTCCCCGGAAAAACTACACTGGTGTATATTTTCCCCGGAAAAACTACACAGGTGAGGATTTCCCCCCTGGATTTACTACACCGGTGTGGATTTCCCCCCCCCCCCCCAAAAAAAACTACACAGGTGCGGATTTTCCCAACGGAAAAACTACACAGGTACCGGATTTTCTCCCGGGAAAAACAACACCGGTGTGTATTTTCCACCGGAAAAGCTACACAGTTGTGGATTTTTCCTGTGGAAAGCTACGCCGATGTGAATGTTTCGGGGGAGGGGAATTTTGCACCTATGCAAGAAATAATGCAGATTTCAGTTTATAACTGAAGTTTTGCCCACAATTATTGTAACTAATTATGGCTGCTATGGAATATCAGCGTGATAATGCAAATTAATTCATTCAGTATAATAGTTCCACTGACATACAAAATTATACTGAAATATATAATGAATAAAATTTCTTTACAAATCAGGAATTTTGTACGATTAATTTTAATCACTACTGAATTTAATTGTTTATTTCGTAACTTCTTAAATAAATTCTAATTTCTACTCTTTCCTAGGCTTCTAATATTTTATGTTTTCATTTCTAAGTAAAAGTAAATAAAATACTGGACATTTTACCTCCGAGCTCATATCTTCATGTTGAGAAAAGATGTAAGGTCAAATTAATTAAAATTGGTTTTTAAGTTTACTTTAGAAATTTCACTGAATTAAGATGTAATTAAAATTTTCAACTTGATAATTCAAATTTCATTTAAATTGAAAGAAATCTAAATTTTTCACATAAGTTTGAATTTGGTATGCTTTATTTGCTATTTTTCCTAAGGAAAGATTTCTCCATTTATCCTATAGTTGAACTCGGAGATAAAATTTTCATTTCTTTAACTAATTTTTTTACTTAGTCATGACAACATTAAATATTAGAAGATTAGAAAAAAGTTGAATTTAGCATTTAATTAAGAAGTTTTTCTTTACTAAAATTTACAAATTTATAAATTTCAAATACGAAATAAACTACTGAATACAATAGTGATTAAAATTAATCATACAAAATTCCTGATTTTTCAAGAAATGTTATTCATTATATATTTTGGTATAATTTTGTATCTCAGTCGAATTATTACAATAAATAATTACTTTGCATTATTATATTCCATCATTATAGCACAATTAGCTACTATATTTGTGGGTAAAACTTCATTTATAAACTGAAATCTGCATTATTTCTTGTTATGGTTGCAAAATTTCACCACGGAATATTCACGCCGGTGCGATTTTCCCGGAAGATGGTTGATTCACACAAGTTTAGTCTTTGAGAGGGAATAAAACGTGCAATTTTGGACTTTTCTGAGAATACCTGTGCAGTAGTTTCCAAAGAAGCCATGCTTCGTGCTGCTGATAATCGGAATTTTCTTCGCAGTAGCATTTATAATTAGGTCAATGCAGAATCCTTATCAAATGCATAGATAAAAAAAGGAACAATGCAATAGTGCGTGGGACGCCTTATATAATGTTTTGCTTCAGTCTGGTTAGACTGAAACACATTAAGCGCTCAACTGCCAAAGCAGTCTAACTTTTCAAGCTCTACACTGCATGATGGATTCCCACAGTTACTCTTTTTGTGTCGATATGCCCAAATTTGCATATATTGCCTTTGAGACGGTCAAAGGACCAGTCTTTGACCTGGAACTGGAGAGAAACATTGAAATTGGTGCTGAGCCTTATTCACACTATCTTACGTTGCGTTTCCTGCCGGGCGAAGAAATGAAAAAGAAAACGGGCGAGGAAACGAATTTCTTGCTAGAGTTTCAGTGGAAAGCCCGAATAAAAGTGGAGACTGAACGCGAAAAGCCAATTATAGTGTTTGTGCCAGTGCCTATGCCTCCAAAGTTTGAGCTCATGGAAGCAAAATTTCTCTCACTTCCTGCAGAATTTAATGTATCTTTTTTCAATTCCAACCACAAAATAAAGGAGGTCAAGGTGGATGTGGAGGTGAAAAGAATGGAGAGAAATAAACTGTTCAAACACAAAATAGCAAGGCAACAGCAAACAACAAACTTTCCGGTATTGCCAGACAAATTTGTCGCTGGCACGCCACAGTTCAGTGATAATTTCGTCAAGCTTTGGTCTGGTTTGAAAAACCCAGAAAATAAGTTCAGTGATATCCGGATTCAGTGTTTGGATGATGTCATCCTGCATGCTCATCAATTCCCGCTCCTAAAAAGTCCGGTTTTGGAACTATACATCGAACCAGGTTTCCAGGAAAGCAGAACCGGGATTCTGCATTTGTCGGATTTTTCAAGCTCTTCTGTCAAGCAACTGTTGAAATATCTTTACTTTGACCGCGTCCGAATTGACGTCGACAATGATTTTCCCATAAACTGGGTTGATTTGGCCAAAATGGCGCATCGCTATGATCTACCTGGGCTACTTAAGATTGCGAATCAGGAGTTGCAGAACAACCTCAATCAACAGAATATGGGAACATATTTGCTGTTGGCTAATCTCTTGGGCTTGGAAAATTTGAAGGAGAAGTGTTTGTCCTTGATCGTAGCGAATTTAGATGATATCGAGTCTTTGCCAGAATTTGATGCCATTCGAACAAACAAGGAACTGTTTAAAGCGCTGTTGAAGACACCTAAGGAGTAGATCTACATTAGTGTGAAGTTTGGCAATGCAATGGCAAGGTATATAAATGGATTAAAGCAGTTTTTAAAATCAAATTAATTAATCAATTAATTTTAGGTTATTCGCTTGGATGTACTTTAGGTCGTGATTCCTTTTGGGCATACCTATTGTCTTCAGATTACTGTACAAATTATTGAAAGGTACCCAGGGCATAATAACTAAGAGTGTGAAGAGAGTATCACTCTCAGTTATTAGACTGTGATCTGCAAGATAACGGCCTACTCCTTCCATAACTGAACGCCCAGTGCACAATTGTGGTTGTTAATTAGCTAGCATGTTGAAGCTCGAGTTTGCGAGTCTGCTAACAAAAAGTTTCGAGTTTTGACACGTAGAGTGAGCATACTTAACTGTGTACTTAGTTAAGGAGTAGGTAAGGTTGATGCGCCTAATAAGGGCCGTCATTTTATTTTTGTTTTTACAGTGTAAGAAGTGCTCCGCAATAAGGGCCACTATATGCCTAATAAGGGCCACTTTGAACTAAATAAGGGCCCTAGCTACACACTTCAAATTCCCATTTTACTGCAGCATTAAAAACAGCAAATTCCTGAAATAAACGGCAACATAGAGTTAAGCAACCAAAAGGGCATGAAATGAAACAATTTCAGAATGAAAAATAAGCGTGCAAAGGAAATATTGTGTTGACTATAAAGGACTACAATGCTGACTATTAACAAACTACACGAACTAAGCATTGAAGCTACAATGAACAAAATACAAACAAATTAGTCGAATCAGCAGGTAAGAACATGTTAAAGCAATTGCGGAATGCGCTGAGAAAAAAAAGTAAATGTACACGAGCTAGGTAACGTGCAAGACAACAATAAAATAACAAGCATTCAAAGTGCAAAACTGGTAATTTCATCTGGGTATAATATCCTGCACAGGAGGGGCATTCCTTCTATTCCAAATCGACGTTCCGCTTCAAATCAAGCCTTCTGCAGACAACATATCGTATAACTTATCGTACAGATTCTACGATTTTATCAAAAGTTAGGTTTTTAAGAACAAACTTTCAAAATATTAAATTTTGCATAGTTTAGTTTTGACTCAAGAAATATTTACGCTTGTTTAAGGATAACATTGGAATATTGTCTACATTTTCAGAAAAAAACCCGCAAATCAATACAGTTCTGGCATTGTTATTGTATTGTACTGGACTCCCTAGAAATCACAGGATACCCAGAACTTCAGTCGGATAAACTGGCTATACTGACACAGTTTTTGGGGCTTAAGTAATGGCGCTAGGCGTAGACTTATTCGCATGAAGCTCCTTCATCTTTTACATGGAGGTTGGACTGGCAACGTGAGCTAAAACGAAATAACAGATTACCAGGAATACGTACATGTGGATCGGATTGACACGCAACAAGCTGTTATCAGCTCACGAGCCATAAATACTCCGCGAACCAAAGGCTTCTGAAATTTCCAGCAAAATCGGAGAAAACTGTTTTGGACTTCCATTGGTCTCCCCTTGCGAATCAAAAAAATTGGAATTTCGCGAAATTGAAAAATTTTGCGGTATTTGAACTCAGAGTGGTCAAAAACATACCCATACAAATGTCAGCTCATTTGGTCAATTTTTGCGGAATCTAGGCTTGGGGGGGAATCCTAACAAGACCCGTCGGATTAATACTTAGTCTATCCAAAGTTAGAATCTATATATACACACATTACACACAAGCTATTCAATACTGAATGATTCCTGAATGGGTGCCTTCTCCTCCTTTGAAGTGGGGCCCTTCCTCCGCGGTTGCAGTCTGCATTCGTGGTAACACTCTTTACTCAAGGACTGTGCATCCGGGGAGAAACACCGGCACCCTAAACCCTGAGAAGGGTAGAAAAATTCTCCGGTGGTTACCTTCACCTTTACTCGACAGCGGTAGTCCTTGTGCCCTGCCCCGACCGGCAGGACTTTTAGATCCCGATCCCCGTGCTAACCTGTAGCCGATGTGCTTGGTTCTAGCTCACAAACGCTTTAGAAGTCACGGAACCAAATGTATTTAAACAAAAAGTAGTATTTACACAGACATAAATAAGCTTATTTTGAAAAAATAAATGGTTGTGTTCTAGACTTCTTTTAAAATTATTAGGGATCTTGATTTCGCACACTCATCACGAACCCGCATTCTTCTTTCCAAATTCAGTCTCGTCTTAATTTAAAATTATACACTACCTTTGTGCGCTTTACGAAGCTTCTCCTGAAAATTGTCCTGATGAGAGGTAAGTTCTGGGGCAAAGCCTTCAAACGTGTTTCGCGTATCTTGGTCAGGACTTGGTTGATAGCTGGGCAAGCTATCAACAGTTTTGACTGGAGTGGACAAGGAGTTATAACAGCAATTGGCCTTAAGCTTGCTGTTGCAAACGCAGTTGGAGCAAGTTCTGGGGACAAACAAATGGATGGCGAAACGTTGAGGTTGCGGGCAGCACTTGTCGAGGAAATATTAGAGTCCGCTGTGATTGGCGTGGCCATGGAACTAGGATCGTGAAAAGAAGTTTGGGAATGAGACGTGCTAAGGACATCCCTTGGGCGGTCGGAAAATGGAGTAACTTCACAAGGTCTGTGTCGTTCTGGACTAGAATTGGAATTGAGGAAAGGCACAGATTCTGGATTCAGAATAGGATCAACATTTGTTGCCGACCTTGGATTTTCATCAGCAACAGAATGCATCTTTGACTGATCTGTATTCGAGCAATCTGACATTTCTGGTAATCCGGAGCAGTGAATAAGCAGATCATTGGGATCAAAACAGCTAATCTGCACCGGCTGCAGTTCGAACAGTGCGGAATTAGTGTTGGGCAGGTAACAGCCAAGATTTTCAAAGTGAGCAAGTACGGTTGGTTCATGGCTTCCAGATAGTGCCGTTGCCAAATCCATCTCCTCCAATTCTTGGTTATTTGGCAATAGCAAAGGCTGGAGGTCTGCATAAGCTCGAGGACTTTCCGCAGGGTGTTGACTGGTGCAAGGATATCCGGAAGATGTGGGTTTGTCTATCGATGTGGTGGTAGGTGTATTAAGAACACCCAACATGGCACTGCTAGGCACTTCACCATCGATCACCACATTGTTGAAGAGATTTTTCGGGATCGCCCAATCGCCAGAAGTCGTTAGTTGGTTGACATTCAGACTGGTTCTGGATTGTCTCAGGAGCAGGCGCCGGCGGATCCGGTTCCCTGCCCTAGTTCATGTTGTCAGAAATGACAAACAGTTCCTCAGAAATAACACTCGGATCAAAGGGGTGCAATCCGGTAGATCTGAAACCAGCAGATGCCTTGTCAGTGGTCGTATTTTTAATCCAACATGGGCCAAAGAGACGCCCAAACTGATTTCGATCGATGCGTCCGCCTTTCGTGTTCCTCGAATGATTGGTGATGGCATATTTCCATGAAGCTTTCAACGGTCCAAAGAAGGACTTGTCCAGCGGCTGAAGGTGGTGAGTACAATGAGGCGGCAGGCACAAAAGTTCAACATTATTGTCGAAAGCTTGAAACAAGAGATCGTTGTGAAGATGCGAGTGGTGGCCGTCAATGATAAGGTATACCTTGCGACCAGAATGCGGCTTAACGCACTGGTCTAACAATAACTGAAACCATTCCAATAATATCTCCGAGTTAACAAACGCAGACTCAGAGCATTGATGCACAGTACCATCGGGGTAGACATCTTCTTCAATGTGCTTCTTGATGTAGTCCAACCGCTTCCTTTTGTGGATAATCATCGGGGGCAGGAACTTTCCGGAAGCACTGCAACAAGCCACCACAGTTTTCAACTTTCCTCTCTCTTGTGAAACCAGGCTGTAGCAATACTTGGTACCCTTTTGAGTGATTGCTTTGGAAACCTCGACCACAGTTTGGAAACCAGATTCGTCCATGTTGTACACGCGATCTGCAAAATCTGAAGGATTTTCATCTCGGCTAATCCCGCCACAAAATGCTTCAAACCAACTTTGAACGCGGTCGCGATTGAAGCCAAAGGCACGGGCACGAGAGAGATTTTCTGGTTTTCCGATGGTGATTTCTTTGTTTCTCTTACGGAAATTGCACCACCATTTTTGCCCAGCCAGACGTTTATCCTTATTAAAGGGATGATCCAATCCCTTAGATTCAACATACTGAAATACCATTCCACGGTATAAGCCCTATCACCGCCAGAGACAATAGTTAAGGAAACATTGGCAGAGGGATAGGTCATAATGACCGAGAAAATAGGCTTTTACCCCAAAATTTGAAACAGTTTGATATAAAAGGTTTGATACTAGCTCATTAGTTCATTTGGCCCTTTTGCTGTACCGTCCTAACGAATGACCAAATCACCAAATCATACTTCCATGTACTACAATACCTCTGTTTTAAAGTGCTTAATACCACGAAAATGTAAAATGCTAACTTTTCTCTCTGACTGCTTCTAAGGCAAGCTTCATCGACTGTTCTGACCACTTAGCCTTTCTTCGTTTGGGACTGGTCTTGGACTAGGCTCGATATTAACGTTTGTGTCATCTCCAGGGCATTCAGCACCAGCTTGTGTCAACCCCGCGGGATTTGGGGTCAGCAAAGAGCTGTTGCAATCTAGGTATGAATCTGAACTTGAGGCATGGTGACGACCAAATTCGTATGGCTTCGAAGTCTAAAATAAGAGTGGAGCACTAAACGTTGAGTAACACTTAAGTCAGCAATGATTAGACACTGAGGAATTTCATCGGGCGAAGTCGCAATTGTCCAGAACTGGATATACGCAAGATGAAGCCGTAATACATATACTGTAATACGGAAAACGTGCGATTTTAGATTTGGACTCCCCAGCATTCAGGCCCCGAGACCAGCAGTGGCATCCCTAGTTCATATCTACTCAATACGTACGACTTTTATTGCAATTTACAAAAAATATAGATATACTAAACATGAAGCTTAATATAATGTAGTACGCAAAATGTGTTGATTTTCGATTTAAACCTCTGCAGCTTTCAGGCCTTGAGACCGGCCCTAGTGGACATACATCTACGTAATACGTACGACCTTTATCGCAATTTACAAACAAAACTCACCAAAGTTGGTTTCTGCAAAGCATTCTGCTGTTGTAAGTGCAAAATGTTGTCTTCGTCCTCTATCCTTCTTACTCGCACCATTACAGTCAAAAATGTGTCAACTCTACAAAGTAAAAAAAGACAAAGATATCGCCGCCACGATCAGGCATATTCTGGATATAAATGGGAAAAGGGTGGTGATGAGGACAAAAAATTGGAAATTAAATAAATTAAAAACACAAAATTGGAAAATCTTGGGGTTGCAGGGGGTGAGTTTTGCAAGGTGGGGAGTTCGTCCCAAACTTTGTTTCTTAACCCTTCACACTAGATTGTGAGAAATTCCAAATAGGTAATATATATTTCGAGAGGGGGGAGTGGTTTGGAAACTTGCGTGTCCTCCCACAACCAAAATTCCAATTTCCAAGGGAAAATTCCAAAATTTTCCAGAAAATATGCCTGTAGTTTCACCGGAAGGCCCCAAAATTTTTTACCAGCTTTACCCCCTCCCAGATTTTTTGAAATACCCTCCACCAACTTCTGGTTACCCCCGCCCTCAGCACTGTTTGCAGGTCCAAAAAGTCAAAAATTAGCAAATCATGCTTTAGAATAAACATTGATTTAGCGAAAAAGGGCCAAACTCCCGGAAATTATGCGTTTTTAGGCCAGTTTTTTGGAATTTCTGAGGTCCGAATTTTGGGGAGGGGGTTAACTTCCGAACCCCCATTCCATTTTGGGGATCGGCCACCAAATTATCAAAGTTCACCCCCCCCCCAACCAAAATTTCCGGGGAAACTATGACCATGCCAAGTATATATTTAAAAATTCAATTTCGAGTGAAAAGAGGAAAATTCAGTAAAGATACGCATAACGCTGTTTTTGAATGCAATTCAATATAAACAAAAAACTAGTGTATCAATCTTGCTCAAGCACATGTGTTTGTTTAGCACATTTTTTTAAAAACCCGCCCATTTTACACAAACTTTGAAGTCTAGGCACTCTTTAGATGGCCCTTATTTGGTTGAAAAATGGATGGTCCTTATTAGGTCTAATGGTCCTTATTGGGAAGAGCACGGCCCTTATTTGGGAGTAGTTCAAGCAGTTCAAGATAAATTAAAATAAACTCTGATTTTAATTATGAATTGGAATAATTGTAAAACTCTCATCGCCAAAAAATTCAGCAAAAAATTTTGTATATTCTACTATTAAAACTATAAGGATCCGTTAAGAATTGCGTTTGATAACCCGTTTTTCAAGAAATGGTTTGAAAAGAAAGTTTTCGGAAAAAACCAGCATTAACCCGCCTCTGTCTGCAAAATGCAACAGACTGAATGCTTGTCTGTTAAATCACGTGATATTTTTGCGCTAAACATTTGCTTTTTAACACCTTGACCGCCGTGTGACCCATATTGGGTCACACTAGACTATTACCTGTGGGCCATGTGACCCATATTGGGTCACGCATTGTTATGACTTCTATTGAAGTCTAAAACTTTGGCGTAGCAGTTATTACAATCAAATTTGCATGCTGGCCTGTCAGTAAAGTTTTCAGTGACACATAAAGAACCGAAAAAGCTGATTTCCACAGATTTCCATATTTCACGGTTGTGAGCAATTTTGACGAAATTTTTGATGTAATAAGTTTTTGTTGTACAAAAAATGAATAATAAAGATAAATGAATAACCTAAACCATAATACATTTCGAAAATAAGCGTGAGCCTGTTTGGGCCATCAAATTCAGACGACATAGTCATTACCTGGGGGCCATGTGACCCATATTGAGTCACACCACGTAGACCTCAGATTTGAGTGTCTATGATGTCAGGGAATCTGTCTGACCTCCTAACATAAGTATAAAACAGTTTTTGCAAAAATTGAGTTTTGGCCTACAGGCAACGTTACGTAAGCTCTAATACCGGCAGTCAATTGGACAATGACTATATCACATGATTTCATCTACTGGTTGCAGCTGTCGAATGCTGCTTTCATTTTTAACATCTGCTGGCCCTTATTTGGGGGGGGGGGGTGGCCCTTATTGGGCGAATCTCCTACTCAGTTCTGGACAGGATAGGTCGTTATCGCCAGACCGTCCAGTGCACATATATGGTGTCCACTTGTGTGAAAATTACGTGATTTCGTTATATAGTCCCTGCATTTGCTGTGCTAGATTATGCTATATTGTCGCTGTTGTTTGGTGGAATTTCAAAGACGTGAGTCAATTACTCCAGTACTTTGGCAGAATCGACTGAAACCTTGCACTTTACAAGGCTACATGACTTTGTCGAAGTATGGGAAGATGATCGCACAAAAAAGCTTTAAGACAGTTGTAACCGCATGCTGAACGAGAGAAGCGTTATATGGCAAACGGGTTTCATATTCGGATTTAGCAGATCAAACACCTTCCATAAGCATTAAGCACCTTTTCGGCAAAATTGGAGGGAATAAATTTTTGACCCCATTTTTACATTTTTATTTTTACTTAGCTGGTTTTTTAGGGCTAAAAATAAAGGTTTCTTTTTAACAAAAACTTTAGCTAGCTCATTAACCGGAAAACCAAAGCCCTCGAAACTTAGCCACAGTTTACTCCTATTAGAGCCTAATGATTGGTAAAAACTGGGGTAGGCTAGGGGCAGCCAATTTTATTAGATTGAAGACGGCGCACAGTCAGCTCCCAACTTTTCTTCAAATTTCCGACTCTCTTATTGCTAAAGAAGGAAGCAACGTTCGAAAGTAGGAATACTTTTAATATTTCGTACTAAAAAGTAAAGAACCGTGTCAAAAATATGGTTAAAAAATGTCGTGTACACGATTCATCTACATGATTTAACTCGTGCGTAAGCGGTCTACTTTGAAGTAATTTGATTTGAAGTTTTTTTCTGTGAAAAGTAGTCATCAACGCAAGCCAGTGTTTCAAGAAAGCGCAGCAAAAACTTTAACTTAACATTTTGTGACATTATTTGAGCTTGATAATGCTAACCTAAAGCTATTGCTACCGAAACGCAAAATGTTAGGAACAAAAATGCTACTAAAAGAAACGTGTAAAATTGGTGTAAATTCAAAAGAAAACATTTTAAATTAGTGTAAATGTCATCGAGTACACGATTTTATTTTTGATACGCTTCCTAACACTTAACATTCGTGGCATATATTTAAGGTGGTGGTATCGTATCCTTTTTTTTGAAACGCTATATTTTTCGCAATTTTGGGAGTTGGGAAGATCTTTATACATCGTTTTAAAGCTTACAATCTGTGCATTCGTATGAGCTTACGATACCAGCAAAATTAGCACAAAAATAGTTAAAATTTTCTGGCATACTGACATCTGACAGGCTGAAAATAGGCCAAAAATTTTTGAACATCGATTTCTCAAAACTGTAGAAATGACCAAAATTTTTTCTTGTGCCATGATATGAAGGACATGTGGGCCGAGGAACATTTTCTTGGATTTGACTCAACAAGCCTCAATACACCAGAAAATCAGCCAAATGTGCGATGGCACGAAATTTCGCAACTTTGAATTGAGTTTTCTCGAAACTGGACAGGTTTTAGCTCAAACCAAGAAAGTAATAGTGCGAATTTTCATCCTGCCAAAAATCACGCGAATCCATTGGATAGTTTTTGAGAAATCGATGTTTAAAACAAAATAATCGCAGTTTTGCCAAAATGGTTTTTCGGCCAAATCTCTAGTTTAGAGTAACAAGCTCCGACTAATAGGCATCGATAAAATGTGCAAATCGGCGGTCTATCGATTGAGTATAAATAAACCAACATTGTCTTTAACATGAGGCAGTGATTTCAAAAAAACTGATTTCCTCAAAAACGACCATTTTTTGACCAAAACATTGTTTTTGCTTATACTGACTTAACCACTAGAGATAGCTCAAAAGTTGTAAAAGCAAAAATGTTCATTTTGTTGCCCTCTTTCTAGCCATACCAACCAATCCGGTGTCTCGGCTATCTACTGCGAGAATATTGGCAAAAAACCAAAAATTTCTTATCTCTGCGCCTAAAAATGCGGGACTGGTCCCAGAATGTCAAAGAGCACCAAAATAGTACATTTGTAAAGTTTCATCCACTTTCATAAAGAATTTAAGCCTATAAGATCAAATTTACACAAAAGGAAACCACCACCTTGAGAATTAATCAACCCATTAATACAGCAGACATGAAAGAACATTTTGATAAACCCATTTTTTGCACCAAAATTTGTACTTTGTCGTCCTGTCGAGAACAGTGTATATGAGATATATTGTTAAACACTGAACTTTTTCAGATTGATATGTTGGCTAACGTTGGGCAAAAAAGTAGCACTCTCCGACTAGTGTTGTTCACCGGCCCAATTGTTTTTAGTCCCTTCCCTTTAATTTCCTTAATGTACTTTATTAGGTGTATGTAGAGTGAGTAAAACATTGACGATGCCGTATCGTCTGCAGATTGGGCGGTCTTTGGTTCAATTCTCAGCAGAGCGGGTTTACACTGAAAAAATTTGGAGAATTACTACAGTAATAACAACAGTAATATTAATAATAATGTTTACCTGATTTTTAAACCAATTGAGTTATTAGTAGGTATAGCTTCGATTTGCAATTTGTTTTGTTAAAGTGCTTTGCTTGTCTCACCAGTTGTTTGTTATCAGCAATTCTCGTTCAATTTTTGTTTTAGGAGAATGGCTCAAGGCACGTAATGGTGTTCTGGAATCAGGAATTTTTCCATATTTGAAGACAAATAAAGGGGGCATTTGGATTGCAGCATCTTATAATTGTAGGAACAGTAGCTTGGATTGAAACGTATTGATATTGTTCTCTTCAAATTCAATATATATTATTTTACATATAACTTCCAAGCATATAATACTTTACTAATTTTTTCATAAATCTTGAATCTTCCGCATTTCAGTGTAATGTGCACGTTAACGCTTAACTTTAAAAGCGCTGAGGTATCTACTCTACTTCATTTGTTTTATTGTTAGCAAAGTTGCTCTAGTGGTTCCTGCTGAAAGCTCAAAGTCTTTCTACATTAAAAATCCTACAATTATTTAGCTGTTAAATAAACATGGCAAAATCACAAGCAAAATCATAAGCAAAATCATACACATCCGTTCAATATAATCAATTCGACATGACGGCTCTTATTTAGTGTTGTTGCCCGACCGTTTTTGATTATTCCGGCCGGGCCCGGCCGGTCGCGCTTGGGTCGGTACCAGTTTTGCCCTATTTTTCGTTTGTTTTGTTAATAGTTTATAATTATATGTTGTGTTGATTTTGTCTAGGTATTTTTAATTAAATAAAGTAGTGTGTGGCGGGGGGGGGGGGGGGGGGGGGGCGGGCGGGTGGGCGGGTGGGGGGGGGGGGGGGGGGTGGGGGGCGGGGGCACTATAATGTTGTGTTGTTGTGTTTTAGAAAAAGAAGGGGTTAGGTGTAGCGGGGCTAGTAGGTTTGCCTACGTACTAACACCGTTACCACGCCCTGACGTAGCGGACGCGGAGACCGTGGCACAGATGGATAACTGACCGACTACAGGAGACGGTCGGGACAGCCTCGCCAGACAATATACGCAGTAAATAGTCCGATCCTAAGGGCGAGATGACTCGCACTCTCACTCACTTAAGAATGAACTACCTACCTAGCAGGAGCTCAGAAAGACTTAGCCTAGCTAAATACACTTTAATAAAGAACAGAACAACAAGTTATAGTAATATAACAATACAATAGAATACTGGGATGAACCCTCAAGCACACACAAACAAACAAACTACAAACACTAACTTACAGTTACAGCGGCTGACTGGGGTCAGCCAACGTACCAAGCTCTGGGGAGAGCTGAGGGGAGACACAATAATAGACACAGCAAATAAGGGGGAGAGAGAGTAGATTTAAACACGACTGTACACAACGGCAGAAATAACAAGAGTGAAGGGGGGAAGCGAGTGTTGGGTTGAACCCTCCCACGAGCGCCCCCTAGTGAGAATTTGCCCCCAATCACGTAGCTCCCAAAGTCACGAGGGGGGGAACCCACCCAATCCCACGCATACACGTTGGGGGAGCTACGTGACTTGCAAACGTGTCCCAGCCCACTTGATGATGTTATGAGAAGCCAGGCGGGTAGCTAGCCTAGCTACTCACCAGCAACGGAAAGGTTGATCATGCCAACCTTGATCCGTTACATCTCCCCAGGGCTCGCCATCCGAACTCCCGAGAGGATCACTGCACAAATGGCGAACTGGTACGTGAGCTGAACTCTCAACAAGTACATACAGTACAGAGCAATGATGCTACTAGTACAATGCAACTGCAAGTCATAAGCCATAAGCTCATAGTCCAAATTAACAAGTGTAGAAAAAACACAAAAAACAAATAAGTAAATACGACATAGCACAGAGATTATGCATATACTAGGCACTATGAAGCACTAGTAACAGTCAAAAATTAAAGCACAAAGTGACAAAGATTAAGCATAAGTATTTGTTTAGCCAAAAATACACGTATTAAACTAGAACCGTATTAATTAAACTGGGATTGTAAGTAACTTAATATGAAAATACAAATGACTTTCCAAACGTAACTCATGGGAAAGAGGAGTTACCCTCCTTTGGAATGTATAGTCAAACGAGTGTGTTAATATATGTTAACAAAGAAATAAAAGTTGAACTTTCAGATAAAATATTAATTAAATTTAAGTTAAACCAAGCTGAGCTAGGGTTTATCAGGCCGTCGCTCAACAAGGCAAACTGCCTATGATAATAATAATCATAATAATAAAGTAACCATAGAAAATACACACCGTTAGGTGGAGGTCCTATGGGAAGAAAAACCCACCCTCCCTAGGTAAAATTATGTATTTTCATATGACGAGATTCGTCACTGGGTTTTTCGACAATATAAGGCACACATATATATGGCAGTATGGAATGATTCCTCAAAAATAAAGCACTGTACATATTATGAGCAAAAATCATTGGCATAGTAGAACTAGTAGAAAAATACGAAAAATATGGTTAACATACGACATATTTATGACAGAGAAACAGGTTCGCAAAATAACGACATACAAACAAGACCGAAAAACAAGAATATACTAAACACAGTAGATACAGGTTCAAAAATTACGACACATAGAGAATATAGGTAGATTAATTGTATATTCAAAGAAAATTAAGAAAACGTACGTACATGAAATTTAAATACACATTGCACATCACAGAGATTCTGGTCCTAGGTAACAATTAATACAATTCAAAAACTAAACAAAACAAGAAAATCCAATTTCGCAACATTAGATTCAAGAATCCAGATTCGTAAATTTAAAAAATAAAATATATAATTAAATAATGAAAAATAAAATCAAAAACAACAGATAATCTTTGTTGTGGTGATGGCTCGATGGATTAAATAATAAAATTCAATTCAGTCGGGGGGGTCGTGGGTGGGGGGGGGGTGGAAAACAAGCGGACGGAAAGAAACAATTGGTTTCGGACGGAAGATGACTTCGGGCTGCGAAGAGTGAGAAGTGTAGGGATGAAAGAACGAGGATGAGGCTCGATGACGACGCACTCAATATTCCCTCATGATCAGTTCCGTGGACCTGTGGTGGTCATTTGGATGGGGTTCCAACGGATTCCAAATGGTCAGGGCGAAGCATGGACTGAAGGTATTCTTCTCCTGCCCCGGCGGAGCACACCCGGTAATATGGACACCGGTCCAATTGGGTGGCAGATCAATGGGCTGTTTCTTGAGGGCCGTCGGTGCGTCCTGTCGAAAGAACGGAGGTGCGGACTGGCCTCGATTATAGCGCTCTGCCGCCGCCTCAATGCGCTTTCGGACGACGTTGAGATAGGCCTCCAGACGAGCGTCTTTCAATGGGACGCGGTTAAACCTGTCCTCCCAAAGCTCATCAGGGCCCGCCTGCATGAACCAAAGGCCCACTTCGGTGTACAAGGACCCCTGGATGTTTCGCCCATTCCAATTGTCCGTATTGAACAGGAAGTTGTACTTCCCGTTGAAAGTCAGGTCATCGGGTTTGAAACCACGAGGAACCCTTACGCCAAGACCCCACCAAGGATCCGTGGAAGCCTTCCCGTAATAATGATAATTTATAATAATTTGTACTTTTTCCTGAACTTGAACAACGCGAAAAACTACAACTTGGCAATTTTTTACATCTTACAACAATATACTATTTTTGTAATAATGTACCTGGTTTTGAACATGGACCTCTTCAACGGTGAGGGTTTCAAGCAGCGATTTGAGCATTCTCGCCAGAAATTCGCCACTCAAATAATTCGTTTCCAGATTCAAGTTCCTGAGAGATTTGTTGTTTTTCAGGACTTCAACTAGAGGCTAAAACGTCAATATCTCATGATATTCACATGATTTCACACCAACTATTTAAAGCGGCGAATCAATATCAATATCAAAATCAAAATATAACAAGCACAGAGTATGAGAAAACAGCAGTATTCATCAGATTGTTTGTGTTGAGCCCAAGAAATCTAATATTGAACAGAATGAAACCATACTGGTCATGATAGTAATTCAGTGTAATGTGTTAAAGTGTTTTGAGGTCCTGAGTCCTCAAAATTTTCCTGTTCAGTTTTCAGTTTCAGCTTCAGATAAATCTTTAGACAATTTTGCGGATTGCTCCCCGGCGAATTTGCTTACTTCCAGGGCAGCATCATTCAGACCAACATTAGCCACACTGAATTTTTTGACATAATCGTTGTACATCATGGCCCAAATCATTCGCTGGATCGGGGGAATGGGGGTACGCTAGAACATCAAAAATTGCAACTAAAACTACTACAACAATTTTTTTTAAATTTTTAAGTTTTGTAACACTGAATTCTGAACATTTCGAGGTAACCTGAAAAGCTGATATTTATTAATGATACCGTGGGTAAGTAAAAAAAGGAAGTTATCATCTTGGTGTCATCTCAAAGGAATGCAACAACAGCGAGCTGAGTCAGCCCCGTCAACGCAGATACCTACACAATCGCGTGTCAATTGTTTTCCTGCTAAAGAGCATTCTTTGAAATTAAAAATACTTAAAATACTTAAGGTGGTGGTATCCTTTTGTGCAGTGCTTTTGGGGTGATTTTTTAAAACGCTGTAACTTTCGCAATTTTTGGAGTTTGAAAGAGCTTTATACATCGTTTTAAAGCTTATTTTCTGTACATTCACATGAGCTTGCTGAAACTAGCAAAGTTAGCACAAAACTAGCGCAAAAATTTTCGAACATACTGACATCTGACAGGCTGAATATAGACCAAAAATTCTTGAACATCGATTTCTCAAAACTGTGGAATCGGCCAAAATTTTTTCTTGTGCCATAATATCAAGAGTACATAATACATAAGAGTATGACAGCAGGCATACTCTATGTATAATCAGCTGGACACATCCTCTGCACGCTAACGGCTGACCCCCCCCGCAAATTGGACCCCAGTGACCCCCCCCCCCCCGCAAATTGGTACCCAGTCGAAACGGGGGTACGCTCACTCGCTCTATGCTTGTGTGTTAAAGCTCGAAAACACAAGCAGTACGTGCGCGAATTTTGTGTCTGCTTCGAGCTTTAGCACACAAGTATAGCGCGCGAATTCTTTTGAAGTGAAGGGTCCAATTTGCGGGGGGGGGGTCAGCCGTTAGCGTGCAGAGGATGTGTCAAGCTGATAATACATAGAGTATGCCTGATGTACTCTTGATAATATGAAGGACATATGCGCCGAGGGACATTTTTTTGGATTTGGCTCAACAAGCCCCAATACGCCAGAAAATCCGGCAAATGTTCGGTGACACGAAATTTCGCAACTTTGTATCCAGTTTTCTCGCAACTGGAGGTGTTTTAGCTGAAACCAAGAAAAATGTCCCTCCGCAATAGTGCGAATTTTCATTCAGCCAAAAAACGAATCCGTTGGGCAGTTTTTGAGAAATCGATGTTTAAAACAAAATAATCGCAGTTTTGCGAAAATCGTTTTTCGGCCGAATCTCTAGCTTAAAGCAACGAATCTTAGCGAATATGCATTGATAAAATGGGCAATTAGACCGCGTATCGATTGAGTATAAATAAACGAAAATTGTCCGTACGATTTGGCAGTAATCTTGAAAAAACTGATATCCTCGAAAATGTCCGCTTTTCGACCCCAAAAATGGATTTTTGGTTTATACTGACGTAACCACTGGAGATAGCTCAAAGGTTGTAAAAGCAAAAATGTTCGTTTTCGTACCCTCTTTCCATCCATAATAGCCAATCTGACGTATCGACTATCGACTGAGAGTATAGTGCCAAAAACCGAAAATTTTTCATCTTTTCACCTAAAAATGTGGGACTGGTCTCAGAATGTTAAAGAGCACCAAAACAGTATATTTGGAAAGTTTCATCTACTTTCATAAAGAACTGAAGCCTATAGGGTCGAATTTACACAAAAGGAAACCACCACCTTAAGGCCCTTGCACCAGTTGCACCTGCACGTGTTGATGCACCCAAATGATGTAAAAGCTGGTCAGAGTACACTAAATAGGGTGTTTGGAAGTATATAACTCATTTTGGGCGACGGAAAACGTATATATTATGAGGCTACGATTCACTAATTTCGCGCGGAAGGCTCGAAAATTTTTTGAAAAATGGGTAGGTAGGTATTTGACACAGGGCACGGAAAAAATCCCTGGGCGGTCCAAAATTCCAAAATTCGACTATACATATACTTCCCCCAAGCCGGGCTCAGAGGACCCCCTTACTCCTCCCAAAAATGGGGGAATGCCTATTTCTCACGAATTGTCTAAATTTTTCGAAAATGTTTTCAAAAATTTGAAAACACTGGCAAGAAATCAGCTATATATCCATTTGATTTAACCCATTTGATTCAGTTCTAGGAAGAACTGAATTATGGTGGAATCAATTTGCAATGCTGAGATCTGCCGGATGAAATCGATGAAAATTGGTGAATTTGATTTCAAAGTGAATTGCCATGTCTGTGCCCAACCTCATCACTCTCTCTGTGCTGGGATCAAGGACTCCACTTTTAAGAAAATTTCGGATACTGAAATTTTCTCTGTTCTGAATTTCACATGTGCTAGATGTAATGATCGATTGCGGAAATTGTTGGATCAGGTTCCGGCTCCCGGAACGGACCGATTGATGCAGATGGAGAAACAAATCGCTGACCTTCTTGGCAGGGTTGCCTCTTTGGAGGCGCGGCCTGCGCCTCCTTCAGTGAATGATGTCCGTGAAGAAGTTGCGGACTTACTCGAGGCCCAAGAAAAGAAAAACCGAGCTGTAATTTTTGGACTTCCTGAACAGGTTCCTTCTCCTGACGATGATGGTGAGCCGCTCTCCATGGCGGCTGTCAAGGAAAAGGATTTGGCGGAAGTTCGTGATTTGGTTGCTAAGTCTGGTGTTGATCCGGATTGTGTGCAGGATGCTTTCCGTGATGGTTTACCACGTAAGGATGGGAAGCCAAGAATCTTGAAGGTTGTCTTCAATCCTACGGCTGCCAAATTTGCCTTTATTGGATCAGTCAAGGACCAACAGACGAAGAAAGCTCGCTGGTCCAAGGTTTGGGCCGTCCTGATTTGACTTTCCGTGAGCGACGCAGAGATGAGGCGCTTCGCGCCAAGCTGGCCAAAGCCCGTGAAACCTGTGAAGATGCAATTATACGTAAAGGTATTATTGTGAATCGTAAAACTGGGAATGTAATCGAGGCATAGGATGGGGGGCCCCCGAATAAAGCATCAAGAAAAAAACCAAGGCAATCTATTGATTCTGGAAACTGCCTTCTTTTAAATGCCTGTTCAATTCGAAATAAAATTGAACACCTGAAATTATATGTGAGCTCACTTTCCTTTAAACCATTACTTATTTGCATCACTGAAACATGGCTCATACCTGGCCTCGACTCTGATAGCAATTTTACCATAGAGGGATACAGCTTAATTAGAATGGATCGAGCATCGGTTGAAATAGTGGGTCGAGAAATGCCTCGAATTGGTGGTGGTGTTATGATGTATGTCTCGCAAAAGGTATCCTATTGTGTGTGTGACGGTCTTAGTGGTAAAGGATGCGAAGCATTGTGGGTGGATATCTTTGACTTTGAAAAAACACAATTTAGAGTGGGAGTCGTTTACCATTCTCCAACAGCAGGGGTTTCAGATATAAATAGTGCTTTTGAAAATATTATTAGTGCTAAAAGTGGGTGTGGTAACTGTTTTGTCGTAAGCGATTTTAATCAACCAAAAATAGACTGGGAAGTGCCTCTTGCTTATGGTGACGAAGAATCTAAACAATTTGTAAACTTCTTCGTTGACAATAATTTTACACAGTTTGTTTTGGAACCAACTCATTTTGTGTCTCCATTTAATACTCTTGACTTAGTTTTCGGACCAACAGAATTTAGTGTTTCTGATATTTTTATTGATGAACCACTAGTAACTAGTAGACATGGTATTGTGCATTTTCGTCCAAATTTCTGTTTAAACCTAGAAAGTGAAATTGAAGAAGCCAGGGATTATCGTATCGGTGACTATGAAAGTATGTCTATATTTTTGATATGTTGGACTGGAATATAATGTTTATGGGATGTACTAACATTAACAAATACTGGTTGGTTTTTAAAGATGCTTTAACTTACGCTGTTCAACAGTTTGTTCCCTTAGTCAATTGCGCCAAAAAAGTTTCACGAGTTCCTCTTTCGCCAGAAACTGTCCGACTTTTACGTGAAAAAAAGCGTCTCTGGAAACGTTTCAAGAAATGCAAAAGTCCGCACAATAGAAACCTGCATAGACAGCTTTGCATTAAAGTAAGGCAGTCTGTTTCTGCTGATAGAAGTTTATATGAAAATAGTTTGGCTAATGATAATTGTCTTAACAAGTTTTATGCGTATGCAAGAAAGCGCATAAACCCCAAATCGACCAGTATTGGTTCTCTTACTAACGCAAACGGTAGTATTGTGGTCGATGATGTTGATAAGTGCAATTTATTGAATGATACGTTTGTGTCTGTGTTTACTGCTGATAATGGAGTGAATCCTCCTATACAGGATAAAATTGCACCAGAAGAATGCCTTACTGATTGTGGTTTCGATGAACTTGACGTATTTAAAGTTATGAATAACTTGGTCCCTAAGTTGTCGGCAGGTCCCGATGGGCTTCCAACTATTCTTTTCAAAAAATTAGCTCTTTCTTTAGCACATCCACTGTTTATAATCTTCAAAAAGTCTTTGATGGATTCTGCTTTGCCTGATGATTGGCTAAAAGCAGATGTTTGTCCTATTTTTAAGAAAGGTAGTCGAAAATGCCCAAAAAACTACAGACCAGTCAGTTTAACGGTAGTCTGTTGCAGAATATTCGAACGAGATCTCAAGCCGTTTATGGTTAATCATTTGTCTAATTATAATTTAATTACTTCTTGTCAACATGGTTTTATGCATAAAAGATCTACCCTTACCCAACTGCTTCAGTGTACACACCATTGGTTCAATGCTTGGGATAAGGGTGATTCCATTGATGTTGTTTATATTGATCTTATGCGAGCATTTGATACAGTATCTCACGCTAAACTTTTATGTAAGTTGGAGGCTTATGGAATTCGAGGTAAAATTTTGCAATGGATCAAAGCTTTTCTTACAGGGAGATTACAGAGGGTCAAGATAGGTACATCAAAGTCCTCCTGGAAGGAAGTAACTAGCGGTGTGCCGCAGGGGTCTGTTTTGGGTCCACTGTTATTTGCTGTGTACATTAATGATTTTGTTGATAATCTTCTGGGTGAAGCTATTCTTTTTGCTGATGATGCAAAGATTTCAAAAATTGTAAATACTGCGTTGGATGGGGATATGCTACACTCAGATTTAAATTCTGTTGATAATTGGACCGGTATTTGGCAAATGAATGTTTCGGTGTCGAAGTGTCTTGTTATGCATATTGGTAATCGGAATGAAGGAAGAGAATATTTTTTGGGTGGAGAAACCATAGATACAGCAAATTTTGTTCGTGATTTGGGAATTACCATTTGCAATGATTTAAGTTTTTCACGGCATATTTTTGAACTGAAGTCTAAAGCTAGTCAAAGGGTTGGTATTATTTTTCGAAGTTTCAACAGTAGAGATACAAAACTGATGGTTAAATTATTCATTGTCTACGTAAGGCCCATTTTGGAGTATTGTACTCCAATTTGGTCTCCTTATCTGCTGAAAGATATTGACGCCATTGAAAATGTACAGAGAAGTTTCACAAAACGTCTTCGTGGACTTGAACACTTAACCTATAACCAACGACTTGTCAAGTGTGATTTACAGTCTTTGGAAATGAGACGTATCATCGCCGATTTATGTGTAATGCATAATATTGCTCATAATGTATATGACTGTTCGTTTGATGATTGCTTTACTTATTTGACTGACATCGGAACGAGAAGACAGAATAGCTTGTGTATCAGGCCTAAGGCATTTAAGAAAAATCGTACTGGAAGTTCGTTTTTCTATAGAATTGCAAATATTTGGAATAGCCTACCAGAAAACCTGGTTTCTTGTGTTTCAAATTTTTCCTTTAAACAAAAATTGAAAGGATATGAATCTCAGCTTCAAAAGTTTATTCGGGGGCGTGCACTAAAAGGACCGTAGTCCTTTGCGCGCCATGGAATTCATGAGATCTCGAGAAAGTAAATACGATATATATATAAAGTATATATATACGCATCGTGTAATCTTTTTCTTAATCTTGGTGCAGTCTTTTTCTAAAATTTTTTACTAACAGGTCAAGCTACCGCGGTCTTCAGCTGCCCGTTGTCTTGTATTTTTTGTCTACTAACCCTGCCGTGACCTTGCCGCTTGCACGCATACGCATTGTCATGGTAGATGTAAATACACTGTTGTACGTGGACGCGGCGTAAGGGGCTGGGCGGCCGCGGGGCAAATCACGTGCTGTATTAAACTACATTTACTAACCCCATGTGATTTGCTCGGGATCCCCTCCCCCCCAAAAAATATATAAACTGTTGCAAACGTGAAACGTCGGAAAATAGCTTTTAAAAACAATGTTAGGTGTTTTGGATTTCTCCCCCCGCAAAATTTTTGACCAACTTTCTACCCCCCTTTTTGACATATATATATATATACCTCCCCAACTTTCGGCTACCCTCTCCCCAGGGGAGTATCCAGGATTTTGAAAAGGGGGTGGTTTGACTTGACCAAATTTTTTTGTTGTCACGAAACGAACTTAGTTGGAGGCGAAAAGGGGGTACCCGCAGGGTTATTAGTTTCACGATTTGCGCCAGGAAACATTTTATTTGACCACGGAAATGGCGACTCAAAAAGAAACACATATGAACCAAGTCGGGGCGTCTGGGGGGCGGAGCCCCCCAGAAGTTTGAGAACATTTTCAAATTTAGACCCCTCCTAGGAATTAATCTAGAGCACTTTATCTATTAATTTTTGTAATAATATAGAATCTGAAGACGAAAAAGGGGAGCTCCCCAGAAGAAGCCAGACCCCAAACTACGGTAAATTATCTCGTAAATATCACCCAAAGTCCCAAACTAATTTAAGTTAGAGCACTCGTGAAATTCCAACTACCGAATTTTTGAGCTGCGTATTTTTGTTTCTGAAACGCAAAAAACGTTTGCGTCATGATGCAAAAACTGCCAATCCGAAGACGAAGATAAAAATCTCCTGTCCCTGAAGGAGACAGATTAGGTGAATGTAGTTTTTCATTTCGTTAGAGAACTTTGCGTAAACCTAAAGCTAGCCTGGCTTTTAGTAAAATTGTTTATTAAAGAAGAATGTGGAAAACAACGCAAGAATCAAAAATAGTATCATGGGCATAGGTGTAACGGGGATTTGGGTTGGGGGGGGCCCCCTCCCCCCAAAATTTGGGGGCGGGCCCCCTTTTTAGACCTCCCCCAAACCCCCCCCCAAGACCCCCCCCAAACCTCCCCCAAAAATTTTTTCCTATTTTTATGCCAAAAATCGCATTTTCAGCCATTGCTAATGCGAAAAAACATCCAACCATTAACTAATTTTAACATTAGACAGGGGTTTTAAACTCGAAAACTTGGTTGCCAACATGTTTCTAACTACAAAATAAGGTCAATATTGAGTCAGAAAGTCCATAAAACTGTTGAAAACGTGTATTTCACGCACTAATGAACACTTTAAGCCAAAAATTTGAACATTTTTGAAAAATTTTGCAAAATTTACCCTAAAAATACCCGATTTTTGGCCAATTTTTCGCGCCTTTGGCGCGACTACCCCCCCCCCATAGTTTCCTTATCTGCTGAAAGATATTGACGCCATTGAAAATGTACAGAGAAGTTTCACAAAACGTCTTCGTGGACTTGAACACTTAACCTATAACCAACGACTTGTCAAGTGTGATTTACAGTCTTTGGAAATGAGACGTATCATCGCCGATTTATGTGTAATGCATAATATTGCTCATAATGTATATGACTGTTCGTTTGATGATTGCTTTACTTATTTGACTGACATCGGAACGAGAAGACAGAATAGCTTGTGTATCAGGCCTAAGGCATTTAAGAAAAATCGTACTGGAAGTTCGTTTTTCTATAGAATTGCAAATATTTGGAATAGCCTACCAGAAAACCTGGTTTCTTGTGTTTCAAATTTTTCCTTTAAACAAAAATTGAAAGGATATGAATCTCAGCTTCAAAAGTTTATTCGGGGGCGTGCACTAAAAGGACCGTAGTCCTTTGCGCGCCATGGAATTCATGAGATCTCGAGAAAGTAAATACGTATATATATAAAGTATATATATACGCATCGTGTAATCTTTTTCTTAATCTTGGTGCAGTCTTTTTCTAAAATTTTTTACTAACAGGTCAAGCTACCGCGGTCTTCAGCTGCCCGTTGTCTTGTATTTTTTGTCTACTAACCCTGCCGTGACCTTGCCGCTTGCACGCATACGCATTGTCATGGTAGATGTAAATACACTGTTGTACGTGGACGCGGCGTAAGGGGCTGGGCGGCCGCGGGGCAAATCACGTGCTGTATTAAACTACATTTACTAACCCCATGTGATTTGCTCGGGATCCCCTCCCCCCCAAAAAATATATAAACTGTTGCAAACGTGAAACGTCGGAAAATAGCTTTTAAAAACAATGTTAGGTGTTTTGGATTTCTCCCCCCGCTCAATTGTTGTCCAACTTTCTACCCCCTTTTTGACATATATATATATATACCTCCCCAACTTTCGGCTACCCTCTCCCCAGGGGCGTATCCAGGATTTTGAAAAGGGGTGGTTTGACTTGACCAAATTTTTTTGTTGTCACGAAACGAACTTAGTTGGAGGCGAAAAGGGGTACCCGCAGGGTTATTAGTTTCACGATTTGCGCCAGGAAACATTTTATTTGACCACGGAAATGGCGACTCAAAAAGAAACACATATGAACCAAGTCGGGGCGTCTGGGGGGCGGAGCCCCCCAGAAGTTTGAGAACATTTTCAAATTTAGACCCCTCCTAGGAATTAATCTAGAGCACTTTATCTATTAATTTTTGTAATAATATAGAATCTGAAGACGAAAAAGGGGAGCTCCCCAGAAGAAGCCAGACCCCAAACTACGGTAAATTATCTCGTAAATATCACCCAAAGTCCCAAACTAATTTAAGTTAGAGCACTCGTGAAATTCCAACTACCGAATTTTTGAGCTGCGTATTTTTGTTTCTGAAACGCAAAAAACGTTTGCGTCATGATGCAAAAACTGCCAATCCGAAGACGAAGATAAAAATCTCCTGTCCCTGAAGGAGACAGATTAGGTGAATGTAGTTTTTCATTTCGTTAGAGAACTTTGCGTAAACCTAAAGCTAGCCTGGCTTTTAGTAAAATTGTTTATTAAAGAAGAATGTGGAAAACAACGCAAGAATCAAAAATAGTATCATGGGCATAGGTGTAACGGGGATTTGGGTTGGGGGGGGGGGCCCCCTCCCCCCAAAATTTGGGGGCGGGCCCCCTTTTTAGACCTCCCCCAAACCCCCCCCCAAGACCCCCCCCCCAAACCTCCCCCAAAAATTTTTTCCTATTTTTATGCCAAAAATCGCATTTTCAGCCATTGCTAATGCGAAAAAACATCCAACCATTAACTAATTTTAACATTAGACAGGGGTTTTAAACTCGAAAACTTGGTTGCCAACATGTTTCTAACTACAAAATAAGGTCAATATTGAGTCAGAAAGTCCATAAAACTGTTGAAAACGTGTATTTCACGCACTAATGAACACTTTAAGCCAAAAATTTGAACATTTTTGAAAAATTTTGCAAAATTTACCCTAAAAATACCCGATTTTTGGCCAATTTTTCGCGCCTTTGGCCCGACTACCCCCCCCCCCCCCATAGTGTCCTTTGGGGGGGGGGTATCCCCCCCCCCCCAAAAATTTTGACCAAATTTACCCCCCCCCCCCAGATTTTTTGACTTACCCCCCCCCAACTTTGGTCTACCCCCCCCCCCCCGAACCCCCCCCCCACGATTTTTGGACCCAAAATGTTAGCTAAATTTGGTCGAAAAATGGTCATTTTTTGAAAAATTTTTCTAAAATTTTGACCTAAAATCGCTTTAAAACGGTGCAAAAACACCTAAAACGTTAAGAACAAGCCTTATTTTGATGAAAAAAGGGCTAAATTACAGAAAATTTTGCATTTTTTGGCCATTTTTCGAAATTTCTGAGGTCCGAATTCTGGGGGGGGGGGTTGGGGGGGGTACCCCCATCACATTTCGGAGGTCGGCCAAGATTTACCCCCCCCCGAGACCCAAAGTTCCAGGGAAACTATGCCCCCCCCCAGTTGGGGGGGGGCCGGGGGCCCCCAAAATTTTTTGGGGGTGGTTTGGAAAAATGGGGGGGGGGGGGTTACCCCCCCCCCCCCCAAACCTCCCCCCAATTACACCTATGATCATGGGGGAGCTCGCAGAGCCCCCCATAATATGAGCTATAAAGGCACTTTGCGGATTTGGAAAAGTGCTAATTAGGCATAACTAATTAACGGTAAGGAATTAAGAGCTAAAATTTACTAATGTTATTTTGGGGATCCGACCCATGGCTGGCCAGATCTGGTTCAACTGGTTCTCAGTTTGGCGGGTATATATGCTTTTTTAGATATACATATAACGAACATTCCCAAAAACTAAAATGAAAAAGTTATATACGTACATGTATAGCTGCCATGTATATGCCTTAAATTGTGTATGCACGACGACGACACAATAACGATGAGGCAACGCGCCGAAGGTGCAAAAGTTTATAAAAAAGTAAATACAAACGCGCCGAGGGCGCAAAATTTTTGAAAAAAGTGAGGAAAACGCGCCGAAGGCGCGAAAATTTTAGAAATTTTTACTAATTTCGCACTATTTAATCAGAAATTTTTGGGGGGGGGCAAAAACCAAAAGGGGGGTTCGACCCCCAGCCAAAACCCCCCTTGGATACGCCCATGCCCCTCCCCCAGACATTTTTGGACCCAAAGAAATGTTAGCTGCGTGGCCGCAAAACGGGCATTTTGTGAAAAATATTTCGAAAATTTTCACTTAAAATCGCTTTAACTCGGTGCAAAAACGTTAAAAACAGGCACTTTTTTGAAGAGAAAAGGGCTAAATTACTGAAAATTTTGCATTTTTTGGCCATTTTTCGAAATTTCTGAGGTCCGAATTCAAGGGGGGAGGGTTGGGGGATACCATACCCCCATCACATTTCTTGGATGGACCACCAACCAACCCGGACCCAAAGTTCCAGGGAAACTATGCCCACCCCACCCTCCGCTCCCCGCTGGGATAACCCCCAATTGTTGGGGTTTCACCAGGGCTCCGGGGGTGGTTGGTTGAGGCGTCGGTGTGTTATCCCCCCCCCCCCCTAATAGACAGGTCCCGACCTCCACCCTATAATGTTTGACTACCCACAACCAGCGTATTTTTTACCGGGGCGGCGGGGGCCCTGAAATTGACTTTCCTCCCCCGAAATCGCTCTCTTTCGGGATTTTGCTTGGATTTTTAGCTTATATCCTGGCATTTTTGAGAACGTCTTGCGTTTCTATGTGTAAAATTCGCCAAAAATATATAACAATTTTAGCTCGTTTTTGCAAAAAATCCCCCCCCCCCAGCCAGACAGTCTGGCCCATGTAGCAATTTGCTTATTTTAAGTTACTCTTGTATGTTTCTACGACGACGCAATGTACGTAGGGGGGATGGTTACCGCTGGTTTCGGTTCCACGAATCTGTGCCTGATTCTTGCTTGGCGAATTCTGCTGTTCTTTCATTTCCTGCAACGCCCTCAGGTCCGCGACTAACGTATAACCTCAGTGGTGTAGCCAGAAAAAGATATGGGGGGCACATCCAAAAATTTTTATGTTCTAGCTTTTTCAAAACCGTTATGTATATATTCGCTTGTTCCAAGGTCTTTCGGATCACAAAATTTTAAAATTTTCCCCGAAAAAGCAAATTTTCCGGGATGGGGCAAATCACTTTCGGGGGAATTCTTCCCTCTGACCCCCAGCCTATTCCCCTGTGGGGGGAAATCCCCACATTTTCGGATTTTGGCTGGAACTTTTCTTTATAAGGGCTAGATGAGAAACTTTATATACCATCGTACTTAGAACTTTCTTTTAAGCCCATTTGCAC
>JASAND010024842.1:0-13765 GCA_030248195.1 Trissonchulus latispiculum
ACAAAACTCAAAAAGACTTTTACACATATATTTCGAAACAAACTTTCAATACAAATTTCGCACATTATAAATTACTTTCAAAATAACATTCTTGACACAATTTCAATCCAAGATAAAATCACACATACAAACATAATATTTCTAGAGGACCGACGTCACGCCGCCTCATTACACCAACGCAATCTATAAACTGCATCCAGACAACATGGCGGAGTTATGGCTTGTAAGATCAAGCAAGCGTAATAAACACAAGTGAAGTCTACACTTAGATGACGGCAATCGTGACCTGATTCGAAAGATAACTTACGACATAAATAACACTAATAATATTCCGCTCCAAGACTAGATTGCACAACACTTTTTTAATAATTTGTTGATCAATATAGCAATTTGCAAATACAATAACTAATACAGTTTATTAAGCTGTATGCAAAGTCAGAGTATATTTGTATAGTGAATGAAATCGGATAGTAAAAGTAGTATATAGTAAATTGGATATGGTACAAGAATAGACTGTGTGAATAGCTGCCGGGCTAAATAGTGTGAATTCGTGTTCAAACAGTCTAATGATAGTGATGTGCTGTGTCATTGTGTATTTAAAACTAACAAGTGCCTTAGAAGTGTCCTTAAAAGTCTCACCGCTGTCCTAATCCGTAGCATGAGAATTCCGGAAGCTTAACCAGAACAAAAAACCAATCAGTGCATGGCCACACTTCCGTAAAATATTTATGCACGGCGATCAAAATATTTATGCACCCCTTTAAAGTTATACAGATGGCGGGAAAGGATTTACAAAACCCATATTGGAAGGATACTTTTACTTAACAATTTTTTGCCAGAAAGTTGTGTAAACCGGAAATGGACACAAAGAAAATTAGTGTAACAGAATATGTGCTTAAGGTGGTGGTAGCGTTTACCGCAGTCATTTTCAAACCGAAATTAACTTGTTCCATTTAAGGAATTATATGGCGAACGATATGTAGTGTAAGCCTTCCCATTCGTAAGCATTAGTCATCCCACATTCAGTTGACAGTTTTCCTTTGTGCCGTGCGGTCCTTAACTGTCTTTTATTATACGGTTAGTTTGTCTAATTTTAACATTTATATAACTTAACTTCCGTTCTGACCTTCCGTTGTGAGTCAATTTATAATTTATAGGTAGGTACTCTGGGGCTAGCCTGGAGCACTTTCTGAGTGTGCTTGGGGATCAAACTCCCACATTTTCCCTTATGCGCCAGACAGTACGGCGTCCCCAAATTCTAATTCCCTCTCCTTGGCGAGGCTCGTCCAGGAATTAGAGAGCCACCTGGACAGAAATCTCCATAGCAGTCATAGTTTGTGTTACATTACGCCAGCTCTAGTAGTGCAGGTAGTGCTGTGGTTTAACTCCCAGGCTTCTCCATTACAGATACATCATTTTAAAGCCCGAAACGAGGATGTTTTAGTGACATAGTCAAACTTTATGTAATTACTGTCAGGAGTGATTTTACACAGATGATACTATAAATCATTTTAAACAAAGATTTGGAAATCTGTGCAAATTGATCAAGCTTTGCTCTAGACCAAGCGGACGTGCCGAGTCTTGCCGAGGGTCGTTTTCCATGGTTACATTAAGCCAAGAAATTCAACAAAAGTTGAAAATTTTTGGAATTTCATCATTTTTCTGCACTTGAAATGAGAATTGCACAACTTTGTAAAAGTTTCAACAAAAACCAAGAAAATTACCATCGACGAAAATGCGAAAATGTTTCTGTGGAATCAATTGTGAGCGACTGAGGCAGTTCGGATAAATTCTTGTTTAAAAAATAGCGATCGCAGTTTTTTTAGCCAACACTTTAGCTAGACTCAAGTAGTCAAGCTTATTTTGCAAAAAATATTTTCTTGCAGACGGTTTTTGATTTGGATACATCGTTGCTGAACGTTGTGGGTTACATGTTGCAGCAATTGAAAATCTGAAAATTTGAAAATCTGTTAATTTTTGACTCCAAAAATCTTAAATCTCGTTTATATCTCTGAGTGTGGAAGATGAAGAGAATAGTTGGTCTAAAAAGAAAAGTTATGCATTTTGATGAGCTGTTTCGATTGAACATTGTTTTGGCTACTTTCAGGCAACTGTATGAGACTTATTCGGCAAAGATCGACTTTTTAAATTTACACACAAACACTCCGGGATTGTTTCTAACGTATTTAAAAGTGTATAGCTCCTGAAAGGTTCAGACATTTTGGATTACTTTCACGAAACAAAACCACCACCTTAAGGTAACCACACTCTCCACCGACATGCCTTGAGGAACAGTTTGGAGACACGACTAGGTACAATCCGTGTAAAGCACAAATTTCACCAAACAAACCTGAGGATAGCTGAACACTAGGGCAGGGGCCTGGATGGCTATCTACCACAAACAGCACACACAAACAAAGGATTCGCATCTTCGGATAAACAGATTCTTATCTCTGTCGCAGCCGGGATTTTCTATATTCTTTGTTACAACTTGCCAAAATCCAGTATCAGTGAGGTTTTTGTTTTGCCGTGTCATCTTAAGCTTACACCAATACACATTATTTAATTCTTAAAACTACAGTCTTACATTTAATTCCCTTTCATTAAGCAGTAAACACATCCATTCGGCCTCTGACTACAATGCAATTGTTCTAATTTATTAACGAAGAGAACGAAAGAAAGGATCTTATGTCCAGCAAAGAGATTCAGCAGGAGAAATTCCGTATGCACTGAAAAATTACATTACTATTCCAATTATAATTACCTGAATGGAAGCTTATCGGTTTATTTGGCTGCAAGCTACGTTGCAATGTCTTATGTCAACAACAAACGTTTAAGGCGACAGCCTCGAATAAATCGCTTTCCAAGTGCACAATGTATTATGATAAAGACAAATACAGCGTTCATGACGAAAGTGATACCGTATGTACTTGAAAATCCATAGAAGCTACTATTTAATCAGAATAAGATCACCAAAATGGTTGTCTCTTTTGCAAGTCTGTTTTGTTAGGTT
Source organism: Trissonchulus latispiculum (assembly GCA_030248195.1). Taxonomy (NCBI): domain Eukaryota; kingdom Metazoa; phylum Nematoda; class Enoplea; order Enoplida; family Ironidae; genus Trissonchulus; species Trissonchulus latispiculum. The sequence continues at coordinate 3,014 of JASAND010024842.1, forward strand.
TTATTGGTTGGTAAGTGCTTCTAACAAAAAGCCATTTGGTGCGAAAGTATTTGCCTTTACACGACACGACATGACACGGCAAAACAAAGACCTCACTGATACTGGATTTTGGCAAGTTGTAACCAAGAATATAGAAAATCCCGGCTGCGACAGAGATGAGAATCTGTTTATCCGAAGATGCGAATCCGTTGTTTGTGTGTGCTGTTTGTGGTAGATAGCCATCCAGGCCCCAACGTTTAAACTAATCTCCGTGCTGTTCACAATGACAGCTAAAATGGCATGTTACCATAATAAGGATTCATTTGCTTCGAAGGCATCTAAGGCGCGGTTTTGGCTGAAAGATCGACGCCTGACTTAATAGTGTCCTAAAATGGAGCTTTCGGAATAACAGGCCTTTTGAGCACTTCGGTTCAGCCGATCTTAGCGGTCTCTTAGTGGTAATTTTAAACACGAGGTTGGTTGTTTTTAGCGTTATATGGTGCTATAATTTTGCTATTAGGCTTTATTTTTCTGTGAAGTTTTCGAGTGTGAGTGTTTTTCCTCTAAAAGTTGACTTCCCAATATCTTTCTGTACATGAGTCAATAGCTTACGGAATCGGTTTCTGACTCTAACATTTTATTCTACTTTTTTAATAGATAAATACGTAGAACTTCATAAACGAAAACAAGTGAACGGACAATTTTTTTAGTTTAGTCTAGTATTTGTTACGATGTTCCGAGTAGTCTCTACTTCAAATAAGTTTCTGACTATGAATCGTGATTGATTGTACCGAACTAATTTATTAAATAACTAACTCATTTTAAAAAGCTCAGAACGTAGACAGATGTAATTATGTTTCACAGGATTACCTACCTGTACCTACCTGCAGATGTCGGACATGCCTGTACCAGCGTCATTACAAAATTGCTTATAGCAAGATGACTCTTTAGTAGCTTTATAATCACTCATCCAGTAACATTAGTGACAATTTGAGTCACACAAGCAAATAGTTTCTGCTGCAGCCGCCTCCCAGAAACTAGACCACAGCAACGAGATCAGAAATGTTTAGGATCAGAACAAGGTGATTTCTAAATTCAGAAGTTACTGCTATTTGCTGCTACAATATTACTGCTATGAATATCTAACCACAACATGCAGCAATATGATTTCCTATTACTAAACTGTCTTAAGCACGTATGCTGTGAAAAAAACTAGCTTAATTCTGTGAGTTTAACTATAACTATTACAAAGAAAACGATTTTTCAACAATGCATTCCATTTTTTAATTAAAATTTAGCGGATTTTTGTTGCGAATTACACTGCATGCTTTGCTTTGCTACATAGAATGCTATTATATGACCGCCAAAGCATTGTGACGACACAATTCAATAAGTCACAGTCTAACTGTAAATCTTTGAACAACAAAACTCAAAACGTTGTCTGCGATGAAGCTGTTCGCCATTTCCTAGAGGCCCATAGACGCTATTATTTGATCCGAACACCATCACATGATTCCATTTTCTTTGGCTGCTCAATCTTATTTGCAGGACTAGTTAGTTAGGTTCTCCTAAAATTCTCTAGCGATAAATAAATGCTTGGTAGAAAAAATATCGTGGTATTCGTATTTTGTCAATGTTTGCAACAAAGGATCATATCATCGATGGTGGGAATGAATTAAATACAAAAGGTAATTACCACAATTCATTTGAAGATTCATTTTATCAAGAGTGTCATATTATTTGTCTGCGAATGGAATGTGCTTTGATGCTCTTGAATTTATCAGCATTAGAGCTTTGGCAATAGAGCAAACTGAACCGTTATGCTATGTCAGAAAAGCAGTCGTTTATTGTTTCAGTAGTTTAAACTCTGCAAGTATTAGTGTCTAATGGTGATGTTAAGTTTTAACATTAACGAACTTTGAATAGATTTTGTCAGAAGCAACACTGAGATACGGTTTGCTTGTACCTCTTTGCAAACCTTGTACATGCGCCAGCATTCTGATTTTTTACTCGTGCAACCTACAGTATTAGCATTTACAATATGGGGTTAAACTTTTCACCATCGAAAACGAGTAAAGTATCTTATTATCTTCCCACCTGCAATGCGGTTCACGTGATAGCCTGAGGACATTTTTCTGGGACTAAAATATGTCAGTCTCAAAACCATAACTTTTAAAAGTTATTATAAAAGTAAAGTGAATTTAATGTTGCCCACAGAGACGACATAAATCTGCGGAGGTCACAGAGTACTACTGCTTCTCTCCAGATTCATAACCCGGATACATGATTAACTAGTCAATGTTGGCAATATATCTGCGGGGAAGGTGCCAGGCCTTGATTGAAAAAGAACTATGATATACATTTGATTGAAGTACAGAGTTTGAAGTAGCTATGACATGTTTTGTGTCTGAGGGCCTTGCGTATTAGTTCAATTCGACGCATGTTCTTTCGAAACTTAACTTTGAACGAACGTCGCAGCTTCGAAGTAAGTTCTTTACTGCTATTAAGAAAAATGCTGAAGTAAGCGCTTCGCCTTCTTTTTCCGTAGTATAGACTCTTTGGTGTATCTGGTATTCTACTAGTAGAATTCAGGATTCAGAATTCAGAATTCAGGTACAACTTTCTTTCTTTCGTCTATTATCTTGTATCATTCTAGAGCCTCGCCAGCATCCGATAAAAATCGGACCTGTAACACGGCACACAATACACATCATAGACTCAAAGCTCCCGACTTATTTTATCCAGCAGTTTTTTGGATATGGCTAGACAACAGTGATATGTGCATTATAATGTGTGGTGGGAGAACACAGTTCTTGTCCGCTAACGTGTATCCAACATGCAAGCTTTCTTTGCTGGATTACAAGCTGCGTCTGTTGGAAAACGCTGACATTGGGAAACTAAAGCTTTGGTTGACAAGTTTAATTACGGTGTTAAGTAATTATTGGAACATATGTAAATATGATAGCTACGTTAATAGTAAATTTTCATTATGAATCATACCTGACGTTATTGAATATTTGTGAGCTTTCTTCAGGACTTCAGGAAATAACGATTCTTCCTATAGTTGCAACTATTTATGGACCTAATTCTTTTGAACACCTTTTGTTTGGCTTTGCTGGTTTTACGGAAAGAGGTTTCTAGTTTAATTCTCAGTGTAATCAGTTAAGTAGCAGTGTCTTTATTTCTGTAAAACTAAGTAAATCTTTTCCTACAGAACAGACAAAAGTTTGCATACATGATAGGTTAGCTTCTTAAATTGTTCTTCGGGCACCATTTTTTCGAGCTGTTCGGTACTGGAAATACAATGATCCGTCGGATTAATAGTGTGAATTTAGTCACATGATATCTAATCAAAATATAGTTCAGCTCAGCTAAAACTCAGCAATCAGTATCAGGTATCATATCAGCCGTTGAAAATAACATTTCATTTATATCTGGTTCTGCTAGGTTGGCTAAAGCCACTTGTGTTTTTTCAATAAAGTTATGTATGATCGTTTAACCTGTGCTTCTTTAATTTTCTTGAGATAAGACAATTGCATGTGGAATAAGCTCATGGTTCTGTATCCCATAACGGCAGGTCTACCCAAACGAAAGAGGTGTAATTATTTTGATAGGTTTACAAAAAGGTACATGTTAATGTTTCGTTCTGTTTAGATTACGCTTTTAATTGGTCACCTTACGTTTACGTTGCGCCTGCTTCTGCATCAGTCCTCAACGTGAATTGACGATTTAAATACGATGGCTTCGAATGATACAGGCAAGGCATTAAGAGTATAGCAATGTTTGAATTTTGAAAAATATCAGAAAATTTTTGTTTACCAACGAAAACTGTTTTCCAACTCTTTAAAGTCTGTTAAAATTTGACTCCATCCAGTTATTGAAGAGGTTCTTTTCCTTGTCAAGAAAGGCTCCCATTTCAGATTTTCGTTTTTCGTGATTTTCGCTTACGTAAAATGAAGTTTCGCAGTAGCTGCACTCTTCAGCCCTGGGATGAAACAAACAAGGCCGGTCGTCTATTTGGACCGGTGTGGAAAAATTGCCTTATCACTGGGAAGGCGCGGCTTCGTAAGGTGCTGGTATCGCTTATGTAAATTTGACCTTATAGGCTTCAATTCTCTATCAAAGTGGATGAAAATTTCCAAATATATAGTTTTTGTGCTCTTTATTATCTTGTGACTGGTCACACATTTCTACATGAAAAGATAAATTTTTTGGTTGGAGCTAGCATCTCTCCAGTTGCGAGGAAGCTCAATTCAACGTTGCGAAATTTCGTGTCACCGTACATTTGGTGGATTTTCTGAATCACAAGAACCTGTTAATCCTACCAAATCATCAATCCAAATCCAACGTTCAACTCAAATCCAAAACAACCAAGCAAACTGTGATGTATGAATCCTAGTGGAGGCGTTCATAATGCAAGTATAACAACTAACCCCAGAGATTTCGATATGCGCTTTTATAGTGCCGGATTATGCAAATTATGTAGTTCAGTGTAATATGCAAATCAGATATCCGACTTCGATTCCATTTCCTGTTTCTTTAGAGATTAAAGGGATTAGATTAAAATTAATCCGCCTTAAAGCAATAGCAGACTTAAGAGAGTTAACCGGATTCCTACGTTTTCATGCACCTAGGATTATAATTTTAATTTAATGCCGTTTCTTTATTCGCACTTCGGATTAAAACTGGATGAGATAATTTTAATCCGACCTACTTATTCGCTGTTTCTTTAAAGATTAATTTTATTCTGTTTAATCTGTCTCCTTCATTTTCAACTAGTTTTTAATCCCCGTGCAGCTACGCAGATTAAACGTATTAAAAGTACGCAGATTAAAACTTTTAATCGCTGTTTCTTTAATGGAGGATTAAATGGATAAAAATCAACTCGTCTAATCCGCTGATTAAAAAATGGTCTGACTAAATGAGATAATTTTAATACGTTTAATCCGTTTAATCCAGCATTCAAGAAATATCAATTAAAATTTTAATCCGGCTGATTTTTAATCCGTTTAATCCGACCAAGGGCCTATTTCTTTTGATGTTTAAAGAAATAGGCCCTTAGTCATTACGAAATCTTTCTTTATAATGGAGAAACTAGCGAAAATGGGCGCAATCTATATAGATTTTGCCTAACTTTTCTAACAGTGACACACGACCACTTTAGCTAAAGGATAGCTATCGAAGTAATTAACACGGGTATTTTTGTGTAGAAGATATTAGATAAGTTTAAGTAGCAACCCACCGCTTACATCGCAAATGCTGCATAATTTTTGAAAAAATCTGTCTCATTTTTGCAAATAACAGTAGTTTATGATAAATAACCTATAGCATAGTATTCTGATATGACTACATCTTGGATAGCTGGTGTCTGTGACACCATCATATAGATAAAATTAGTTTAATCTTACGGCTTCCGCAGTGTTTAGCCGAATGGTATTTTTAGTCATAAATGTGCAGCTATTTCCATACTGTCACATGTTGGTAACGAACTAACCTTGAAAAGAATTGTCGAATTTTTGAAGCGGCATTGCGCGCAGTGTATTAAAGCGCTGAAACATAAGATCATAAACTTATAAACTTAGTTTTACAGAGCTTACGGAAGAACAACTTTCTGTCATGTAGCAGAAACACATCCCATTCATTTTCACATATCTCATTGCTTGCTGTGCACAGATTGGAACAATTGTGACATTCCTGAGGAAAGTCAGCTTGCGCCAACAATTATTCTGTGTTATAGCATGCACCATTGCTAGTTGTGAGTTCTTCATAATGCTAATGGCTGGTATCAATCAGCCATTCTATGTTGCAGTCGGCTTACAGCTTATCTCTTGTTCACATGATCTAGAAGTGTTATCACAGGTGATTGCATACTTGTTTGATTTTATGTTTTATGGCGGACTGATGTGTAATTCTTTATTGTATGTAACGGCAGGAATTACTAGATTTTTTGCTATATTTTTCCCAGTACAATTTCGGCACGGTAATAATCGAAGAATTGAATGTTTTAAAACGGGAATTGCAGCTTCGTGTTGCTTTGCAATTGCGATGTCACTAAGTGTTCTGGACAGACCTTTTTCAAGCATTTGCATGGACTCTTACTGGCCCAATTCAACTCTACAACAGACGTACAAGTACTGGTCAATCACGAGTTTGAGTTTGTCGGTAGTCATCTACACGCCGACACTTTACAGAATAAAGCTGCAGTCATCAAAATTCAAGTCGTCGTTTTCAACCGCTGAAACTGCTAAAAAAGAGTTAAAATTATTTTTACAATGCTTTACAAGTGCAGCTGTTTTCATAGTAGCCTTGACTTATGATTTGGTGCTTGCATGGCTGGGTTCGTGGGCACCTGAGTCAGTTATGTCATATTTTTGGGTCACCTATGATGTTTATATGTTTGTATTCGGTATATCACATCCCACCCTTTACTACATTACTAACCCAGAGTTTCGATCAGCGATTACCCACCATATGTTTACAGTATCGTCTGTCCGATCTATTAAACAATAAACTAGTGTACAGAATGTCTAAAGCAGCAGTTGGGGCTATGGTCTGCGTTGTAATTATAATGTCACTAAATGTTCTAGAGAGCCCTATTTCCACCATGTACATGGACTCATACTGGACAAATTCTTAAAACTTAAAAGCACTGGTACTCTAATTTATTCAGTCATAATCCTCTAATGCAATTGCTTTGTAGACTCCAATTGCAAATTTTATGACGTCCTTTCCCCCGCTGAAACTGCTGAAAAAGATTAAAAATTATTTGTACAGTGCTTCATCAGTAATCTACTTTACAGAATTCAATGCAGACTTCGAAATTCAAGTCGTCCTTTTCAACAGCTCAAATTGTTAAAAAGGGTTAAAATTATGCTTACAGCGTGTTACAAGCGCAATTGTTTTCATAGTAGCCGCTACGTATGATTTGGCGCTTGCTTGTATATGGGTAAGATCGTGGGCACCTGAGTCAGTTGATGTTTATATGTTTGCATTCAGTACATCACAGCCCATTGTTTAGAGTTTCCATCAGCACTCGCCTATTATTCGTTCACAGTTTCGTGTCAGTCAGATCTATCAAACATTAAACTCGATGGAATGGACATAAAATGTCTTCAGTATTTCTACGATGCAAAAGCTACAAAAGATATAGTATGCAAACCTATATATACTTAAATTGCATTAGCAATTGCTTTATTAATCCGGAGCAACTATTAATTACTTTATCTTCCCTGTTGATATTTGAGGCCCCATCTTAAAAATTAAGTATCTTTGATTAAACAATTTCATCAATTCAAATATATTGTTTGCCCATAATTGTAGCTATCGTCATCTCCAGCGGCGCTTTTTTGTATTTGTAAAATCAGTGCATTGTAATCCAGTACCATGCAAACACATGTAATGTTCTTCTTCATGCATGCAAACAACATTGGTAGCTTGACTATATCATAGCATTCCACTCAAGTTCTAATTTAGTCAAACGTCTGTACATCAAATCTTCCTTTGAGTAGAGCTTTCTAAACGTACAGATGTAGAGTTGTGATGGAATTGTTTGATGTTTCTCTATTCGCAAAGGCAAAGTGATTAGTAGGATGTTATCTTGTAAACCTGGGGAAAACAATATTTAAATTTGTATTAAATAATAATTAAACAAAGCATATTTGACCGCATATACCAATTTGTTCGTGTTTTTTAAGCGGTGTCCACCATTTTTACAAAAACTAAATTCTAGCTCCGCCTATTACACATAAGTGTTGTTTAACAAGAAGGACTTTCTATCTGAGTATGTCCGTTTAAGATTATTAATGCTATTGTTCTTGTTGCTGTCACGCTCTATTAAATACAAACTGTTTGCTTGAAATCTATGTGGGTTCGAGATGAGATAGATGCCCCGTCAAAAAGAGGGCTCACTAAGATTTAAATGGAACATTTGTGTGAAGGTGCATGTTAAGAAAAGAATATTAGTTATTGATTAGAGCTTATCACTCTACAGGAATCGACGAATTAAAAATTGCAGCTGGGCCATAGTTGAATAGAAACTTGAAAGATCAAAAATTCGCAATGTGTCTGAGTTCGTAGTAGGACGAACCAACGCAATTTATAAACTGCTTGAAGACAACATGTCAGAGTTATGGCATGTGAGATCAAGCAAGAGTAATAAACACAAGTGAAATCTACACTTAGACGACGGCAATCGTGGTCCTGATTCGAAAGATAACTTACGACATAAATAACACTAATAATATTCCGCTCCAAGACTAGATCGCACAACACTTTTTTAATAATTTGTTGATCAATTAAGCAATTTGCAAATGCAACTGTCTAATCATAGTAATGCGCTGTGTCATTGTACATTTAAAACTAACAAGTCTGGCCTTAGAAGTATCCTTAAAAGTCTCACCGCTGTCCTAATCCGTAGCATGAACCAGAACAAAAGAGCAATCAGTGCACGTCCATACTTCCGTAACATATTTATGCACGGCGATCAAGATATTTATGCACCCCTTTAAAGTAATACAGGTGGTGGGGACGGATTTACAAAACCCATATGGGAAGGATTCTTTTAATTAAGAATTTTTGCCAAAAAGTTGTATAAACCAGAAATGGGCACAAAGAAAAGTACTGTAACAGAATATGTGCTTAAGGTGTTTATTTTCAAACCGCTTTAACTTGTCCAATTTAAGGAATTATATGGCAAACGATATCTAGTGTAGACAGTAGCGACAGTCGCTACTACCTCCCCTTTGGTTTTATTTCATTAAATTGTTTCGTGAGTTTTCCTTAAGATACGCATTAAACATTAAACCTAAAACTCCTTAAAATTGTTAATAATTAAGTTACTTGAGTGTCTGGTATTTATTGAGTAGTTTCGGATGCGAAAATGTGGTATCTTTATGGTTGAAATTCTGTTAAAATATGAAAGCATTCATTTTCTCTCAACCATCATAAAGATCGTTTCCTTTCTGGCGTGTAGAGAATTGAGAACACAGATATACCTAGATAAATTTCAATTGCTCAGTATCCCTTCCCATTCGTAAGCACTAGTCATCCCACATTCAGTTGACAGCTTTCCTTTGTGCCTTGCGGTCGGTCTTTAAAATTCGGATATTGATTTCTGCATTTTTTTGGGGCTAACGAAAAAATCCTAACATCTAATTTCCCATTTTTGCTTTCTAATCCCCTTTCCAATACTAACTCAACTCAACACCCACTCTCCTCGTGCTCCAGTGCTTTTTCCAGTCCAACTTCCCTCTTTTCCAACATTTTTGTCTCCCCACCACTAACTATTGGTTTACCAGTAAGGTAAACTTTTATTTATATTTTAGTTAAACCTTGTAACTATTTGAAACAATTTTGAAATTTCATCAACTTTCTGCACTTCAAATGGGAATTACACAACTTTATGAACGTTTCAGCAAAAACCAAGAAAAATGACCATCGACAAAAGTGCGAAAAAGTTTCTGTGAAATCGATTATGAACGATTGAGGCAGTTCGGATAAATTCTTGTTTAAAACATAGCGATCGCAGTTGTTGAAAAACTGGTTTTGTAGCCAAAACTTTAGCTAGACTAATGTAGTCAAGGTTATTTTGCACAAAATATTTTCTTGCAGACGGTTTTTGATTTGGATACATCGTTGATGAACGTTGCGGGTTACATGTTGCAGCAATTGAAAATTTGAAAATTTGAAAATCTTTTGATTTTTGATTCCAATTATTTTTAATCTCGTTTAGCTCTCTGAATGTTGAAGATGAGTAATTGGTTTAAAAGAAAAGCTATACAGTTTGATGAGCTGTTTCGATTGAACATGGTTTTGGCTACTTTCAAGCAACTGTATGAGACTTATTCGGCAAAGACTCCGGGATTGTTTCTAATGTATTTAGAAGATTAGAACTCCTGAAAGTTTCAGACATTTTGGTTTACTTTCACGAAAGAAAACCACCACCTTAAGGTAGCCATACTCTCCACCGACATGCCTTAAGGAACAATTTGGAGAAACGACTAGGTACAATCCGTGTAAAGCACAAATTTCACCAAACAAGCTTGAGGATAGCTGAACACTAGGTCAGGGGCCTGGATGGCTATCTACCACAAACAGCACACACAAACAACAGATTCGCTTCTTCGGATAAACAGATTCTCATCTCTGTCGCAGCCGGGATTTTCTATATTCTTGGTTACAACTTGCCAAAATCCAGTATCAGTGAGGTTTTTGTTTTGCCGTGTCATCTTAAGCTTACACCAATACACATGTTTTAATTCTTAAAACTACATTCGTACATTTAATTCCCTTTCATTAAGCAGTAAACACATCCATTCGACCTCTGACTACAATGAATTGTTCTAATTTATTAACGAAGCGTACGAAAGAAAGGATCTTATGTCCAGCAAAGAGATTCAGCAGGAGAAATTCCGTATGCACTGAAAAATTACATTACTATTCCAATTATAATTACCTGAATGGACGCTTATCGGTTTCATTTATTATGTTGTTAAATTTGGCTGCAAGCTACGTTGCAATGTCTTATGTAAGCAACAAACGTTTATGACGACAGGCTCGAATAAATCGCTTTCTAAGTGCACAATATATTATGATAAAGACAAATACAGCGTTCATGACGAAAGTGATACCGTATGTACTTGAAAATCCATGGAAGCTACTATTTAGTCAGAACAAGATCACCAAAATAGTTGTCTCTTTTGCAAGTCTGTTTTGTTAGGTTTTATTAATTGGCAAGTGCTTCTAACAAAAAGCCATTTGGTGCGAAAGTTATTT
>JASAND010024843.1:0-16805 GCA_030248195.1 Trissonchulus latispiculum
ACATGAGGTCCATGTCCGGTAACCGGATGTCTAGGTCACAAAAATTGTACAGCAAGATGGGTAGGTCGTACAGTTTCGCTGATTGAATTTTGGATTCCGTGGATCGAAATTAGTCTGTATACGAAATTTTGTCCGATTTCGACCAAAACTGCGTGATCTGAGGCCATATCCGGTTCGAAAAAAAAAACCGGAAAAATCAGTTTTTCCGATCTGGTGCTCGTTTGTTTGTTCGTTTTTGGCGCAAACTTTCATTTTACCGGTGTCAAAATAATCGAATATCCGGTCGATTTCCGGTTCTGATCTTTGAAATTTGAAATTTTAGGGGCTATTATCTCAGTATCCGGTTGGTCCGGAAGTCAAATTATTTCATTAAAATGATATTTTGTCTATCCCTAACAGGTACCAACCTCAAATTACTTCATATCTGCTGTAAGGTTTGAATGATAGCGTTTCAAAAAGCGTTCAAATCAAATCAAAATTTCCTATGCAGACTAATTTTGACCCGTGAAATCCAAAAATTTAATCAGCGAAACTGTAGGACCTACGCATCTTGCTGTACAGTTTTTGTGACCTAGACATCCGGTTACCGGGCATGGACCGGATGTGACCCGATTTTCAGAAATGTCTTGGGCCAAAAAGCAATATACTAGAGCATGAATTAATTATTATACTCTTTCCGAATCTGAAGCGTTTTTATCGTTTTGATATCCGGTTACCGGAGATAGACCGGATAGACCAGATATGATGGTATTACCGGATTCTTCTCCTCCCAAGGTTATACTTTATACAGACTAGCTGCAAAGGTTAACTCAGGACAGGCGCTCACAGTTCGGTTCCAAGATTTTTTGGTCAGACTTTAGTTAAAATCCAGGTTAATTAAGAAATCACTTTTATATATAATCTGTTAAACGGCATCCTTTGCTAAAGGTTTTATGCATGTTGAACAAAGCGAACTCTAGACTGGACTTCCCCATATATCCAAACTTCTAACGATTTAAACATAATCAGAGAAATTTTAGTTGCGAGGTTTAGCATACATTCCGAGAACTAAAACATTGCACTAAAACCAAAAAGCTAAAAGATTCTTCATTTTAGCTTAAGGGGGCGGGTCACTTTTTTGCCGATTTTTCGACCATCTCCGATTTTGCTCATTTTCACATATTTTGTAGTCCCCATGGGTCCGCGAAACAAGACAAGAGCGTTTTGCGAAATATTGCTTCTATCGTTCTGTACAGGCCCTCATAGGTGACCTCGACATGTGTTAAACATAGGAAAATGAAAAAGTTAGGCTAAAAAGTTTGTGGCAGAAAAATTTTTCGCTGTATAAGAGTCAGAACTCTGAAACCTTTTCAGAACCATTAAGGACATATCGTAGAGTGCAGCTATCTCCTCTGAAGCGATACTGTTCAGTATTGGATTTTTGGCGAATTTTTAAGTCAGAATTCTGGAAAATCGGCCATTTTTGGACCATGAAAAACAGGACCTACGGTACTCTTTTGCTTGTCCTGAACGATTGGCAAAGGCTACAGAAACGGCCAATAGATAGCTGCACTCTACGCATAAAAACACGTCTTATGAAAGTACTCGCATGTTTCTATCATCTACAGTAAGCTAAAAAAACTTGCCACAAAAACAGGAAATTTTGCTAAAAATGGCCATTTTTCATAATTTTCACATTCTTTTGATAATTTCTCACTTATTATGTGGTAAAAAATCACCAAACTTGGCAGATTAATTAATATATCTATGTCTGTCTCATAATGTGGCCAAAACAAATGCGTCAATATTGAATATGACTGCTGCGGTGGCACCTTTGATCTTTATAGGTGAAAAATGCCAATTTTAAAATTTTCCAAATATAGACAAAATGGGTATCAATCGATAGCTGATGGAACGAGGAGCAACTTTTCTCATACAACCATGGGTCTAAAATGTTGTCTGTGCAAGATAAAACGAGTTAACGTTATACTGGCAGTCCTGCAAGGTTAAGTCAGTGCAGCACTCAAGCATGCATTATGAACGCCTGGATAGGTGGCCTTGAGCCACGTCTGCACTTAAATATTACCTTAGTAATGGCTTTAATTTGGTGTATCGGTTAACCCTGTTTTCGGTCGCGTTTGGTCTCCACCTGACCTTGCAGGGCTCATCACCGGAATTTTCAAGTTTTCCGGCTTTGAATCTGAATAACTCTGTCACAGTTTGATTTCGAACGCTATTATTCTAGATTATTTTTGAGAACATATGGGGCATATTATGTGTGAAAATGAGCGAAATCCGTGACTATCGATTTTTGACCAAAGTGACCCCCCCCCTTAAATCAACTTGAATAACATTCTTATCAACATTAGAACAGATGTTTTAGCCGGACCAAAAGGAAGCATACTGAACCTAACCTAGTAACAGTAATTTAATTTTGCTTAAGAACTACTCATTAGAAAAGAATGACTTCTATTTGTAATATTTGGAGAGTATATATGCCTTCTTCTTAAATAATTATAAGGTATATTTTGAATCAACGAAACTGGTCATTCAGTGAATTCTTTCCTAAGCTGAACCGCTGACTGTCCTTAATCGCTCAAAATAAACATTTATTTTTATTTTGGCTAGTGGCAAAAAATAGCAAAAACGGGCCCGGGCCGGGCCTAACGTTTGAGTACGGGCCGGACCGGGCCGGGCCGGGCTGAGCTCGAAAAGTTTTCAAACAGGCTGGGCCGGGACGGGCCGAGGTGAAATTTTTACGGGCCTGTCAGGGCCGGGCCTCAAAGTTCAGTCCCGTGAAGGTCTCCACCGTAAAGTACTAATTTTCACCTTCTGCTGCAGTCTGCACAAATCAAGACATCCATCTTTTGCATACAGCTGTTGCTTGTTTCGAACGTTTGTCGGTCACGACTGTCCGTATTAATTATAGTTTTCTTTTATTTGTCTGTTTAAAGCGAGGGTTAGTCTAACCCATTTAACTGCTACTCTAGTGAACTTGTTATTTCTGTTTATTGCAAATTTATATCCTTAACTCTTATAAATATGCCTGGTCAAATATACTGAGCTTTTGGTTCAGACACTAAGTGAACTGAAAGCAACTAAATATTTCCCAATAACGTAGTTAACTTTAAACTTACCAGTTGCGAGATTGAACCCGGTTGGTGCATTATCCGCTTGTACTGGTCACCTCACTAAAGAGTTCAGTGGGGTTACTGTATTAGTTAGGTTAAGTTTTTACTGGTACCGTTATAGCCTTATATTTCACAGACAGGCCATGTATGAATATTTCGTATCGCCTCACATTATTTACCTTGCTGAGTCCTTAACGAATATTTTGCATATATACTTTTTGCGTGCAGTCAGCATTCAAAGTGACGTACCAAATCGCTGCCAGAGGTTTAGTATACTTTCTTGTCCTGAATCCGGTTTTTTAACCAGGGGAAGGCAAATTCTGGACATCTTCTTTTCGATCACCGTTTGCTCATAACACCCAAGTCCACCTTGCTAATAGCCAGCCAACTTATATTTTAAATGAATTAAAAGTCCTTTTGCTGTGTTTACTCATAAAAACATGACGGGCTCCAGTGACATAAAAATTGAATCAAATTCGAACCGAAGATATTCGAACGACATTTAAAAATAATGGATTACGTCAAAATGAATGTCTAATTGGTTTGGAATAGAAGAATTCTTAATCCTATTCATCGAACAGTCCGTCAATCGGAAATTGCCATTCAAAAGAATTACATCTATAAAACGGAGTCGTCACTATGAAATTTTGTTTTTCTTGCTGATGATTCTGTACTGGGGCTAGAAAAGGTGAGCAATTTGTTAACAACTTTACTTTTTCTGGCGTTTTAATTTCAAGGTTTTAACTGTGTTGATTTGAGGTTAAGTTTCTGAAAGTTAACATGTGATAATCAATATGATCACGCGTAATTACTAAATAATTAGTTAAGGTGGTGATTCCTTTTGGAGACATCAACTTCAAACCATGATTACCCATTCATTACTTGGAGTTAAAGATGAAATTTTTATAGAAAAATGTCGCTGGAACTATTTTGGTTTCAAATGAGTTTTGCTGCATTTTAAAAAGATTGTAAATTGTCTTTCTCACTTTTTGCAGACTGAAGTAAATAGTTGCGAGGCATCGGTAATGCCAAGAGTACATAAAGATAAGAGTGTGACAAGCGTCACATTCTATGCAATGAAGGCAAAAACCTCCCCAACAAATTGACCCCATCTCACACCGCCCCTATATGGGTACGTGGTCCAAACGGTGGTCGCTCACTCCTTTACATGATTACACGTTGAAATTAAAAGGGGCCCAATTTGGGGAGGGGGTGCAAGCGTGTATGCTTAACACATAGATGTACAAAATATACTAAGCGAGTGAGCGACCCCCGTTTGGAACTATGTGCCCATATAGGGGCTGTGTGAGAGGGGGTCAATTTGTGGGGGGGTAAGCCGTTAGCGCGCATCGCATAGTTTTCGCGTTCATTGCATAGAGTGTGACGCTTGTCACACTCTTATCGTTGTGTACACTTTGTAACACCATTCTATACCTTCATCGAATAGTTGGGACCACACTTTAACAAAGGGGGGTATAGGGGGGGGGGGGTACGGGACCCTCAAAATTTGGAGGCTCGGTACAAGGGCTAGCAAAATCAGGACAAAGGGACAAGGGACAGTGCCAGGAAAGACAGGTCAAACTGGAAATTAATGGAAACTTTGGCCAAAAAATAGCTAGTATTTTTAAATTTTCGAAAACATTTCCAAATAAAATAATAGCTGAAACCTGCTTACTTTGCTCCACAATGGCTGTAAAATAGCTAATTTAGCGCTAAATTCGCTAAATTTAGCGCTAGACCCTCCCCCAAATTTGAAATAAGGTACAAGTTCAGATAAAATTTGGGATAAAACCGGTACAGGACCCCTCAGGAATGGCTAGGTACCCTTGTTAATGTATGGTTGGGACCCTTTTAACTATTTTCAAATAGCTCTTTGTTATTCAGAAATTTGCTCAGTGTATGCGCAACCTGGATTTTGCCTTTGTCCACAACTTTGGCAAGCGACCACTAGCTAAAAACGGAAATATAGACATGTAAATAGGATCTCGTGCATTTTTGAGTTGAACATATCTGCTAAATAGTAACCCTCTAGCTTGCACACTAAATACTCCGCAATCGCTGGAAAAAATTTGGTCGTATTGGCAAACACTACATTTTTTATAGCAACGGCTAACGGGATAGTAATTGGAAGATAGGATAAGAAAAAAGTGGAAAGATGCCTACGAAAGCTAAACTGTAGAGCTCAAAGAGATCTTTCGAATAAATATAGTCATAACTATGCCGCTGCTGCCAAATTGTCAGAAATTGGCAAATCCTGTCCTGAACAGAAAAGCCGAATATTTAAAGCAAGATTGCACGGAGGGTGCTGGAACGCGAAAAGAACTTATTTTGGAAAGCTTCGTCAAATTCCATCGTAATTTGAACCGTCAACCAGCAATACGTACCCAAAAAAGGACCACCGCCTCATGGGGTTGGTTTGGGATATTTGCAGCAAACTTTGAAAGACTGTATTAATTTACTCAATTCGTTCAGTTCAAAGATAATTTTTATATCATTTTAACGCTTAGATTGTGATAATTAGATCAAACAATATTGAAGCTGTCTCAATTCTACTAAACGACTCGAACACGAGTTGACACGAAAACAATTTTTGAACGTGGAATATTCGAACTGTAGAAAAACTAAAGAAAAGCGGCCACTTCAGGATTCAAGAAAAACGTCTTTCGGAGTGCTATTTCTTTTGAAATTGTTTAATGATCAATTAAGCTTAAGAGCTTGAGAAAAATTCGTCAGTTTTCGAGTTTGGACGCTTATTTTTCTCGAGTAGAAAGACAAAACTCGAAACCGTGAAAAATGGTCCTCGGTAATTGTCCCAAAATGCGTGTGCAAAACCGTTTTCTAATTGCTTGCACGAGACAAGGGAAATCCTTATACAAAGCAATCTGGTTGCGACTTTCAAAATTTCTCATTTTCGATGCTGTGCTTAGGAAGGTAGAGATGCCGTAGAGAGCTTTTCGCTGGGCACGAAATATCCTATGGGAGTACAAATGTGGACCTGTGCTGTTAAAGCTGTCGAAATCTTGAAATATTTGATTTTTCGAAAAGTGGTCATTTTTGGACCTCGAAAATCAAATTTCACTGCTATCTCTTAAGCCGTAAGGAATCGAAGAATATCTCAAGAGCAAAGTTGTAGGTCTTAGTGAACGGATTGGAATGGCTATAAATGTGTCCGTGTAGGGTGTCCACAGTACAAGTTATTACGGATTATAGCTAATTCCTCAAAAACGCAAATTTTCACGCCGCGACTTTTGTCAATGCTTTCTAGGCTAGATGATGTAAAGTGTAGTAAGTTTGACTGAATTTCAACGACAATACTTTTTAAGCCAAAAAATTAAAGCTTAAGTGAGTGATAAGTGCAAATTGGGAGCCAACACATTCGTTGACCGAATGTCTTAAGCACATCTCATCTGCTACGTCTAAAAATGAGCAGCTGAATTTAGGCAGACTATGTAGTGGTTAACGGCAGCGAATTCCTGAAATTCCCAGGAGAACCGTGCAGACAAAATCTCTCGTGTCATCTCATTACATAAAAGCTTTCTGATCCTCCGAAAAAGATGATGCACGGTTCAGTACTATACGATTGTGGTTTCCCCAGTTGCAGACATTCAAATAGATTTGTATCAGAAAAACAACATTAGACAACTCCTTTATCAAATTAACTTAAACGTTGGTAGTATCTTCAAACATTCTTCTGTTCCAACCCTTCTATTCCCGTTGTTTCAGCGTGCTCAGCATACGTATCACAGCAATGATCAATATGAGAGTGCTCATTTACTGCTCCGTCACTCTAGCTGTCGCAATAGAGTCAAGATGTTCACCCTTTGATCCGCAACTACGACTACAACAAAGATCAGCTGAACAGGAAACAGGAAACGCAGGATTCCAGCTGATTGATTGTATCACCGATTGCGTCACACTTCGTCGACTGGGATCTGAAGCTTGCATGAACGAATGCCAACATTTGTCAAAATCAGAATCGACAAAAGAAACAACTACGGTAACGACAGTAAGACCAGCAACGATAAAAATTTTGACCTTTGTCTTCTGTGATCAAAATCCTGGACTGACTGAGAAACGTCATGTCTGCTACAACAAATGTAGCCGTGATCTAGGAGCTGGAGCACCGCCGCTTCAATTCAACGCATGCCGGGACGAGTGCATTGCAAAGATTTCATGTTCAGTAGTTCCCGACGCACGTGTCAAAAATAATCCAACCCCGCTTTGCCAGCTTATTTGTACTACTGACGAACTGAAGCAATCAAAACCAATGACGACATCAATGGAGCCTGAAAGTAATGAAACAACGACACCACAGGAATTGGAATTCTATAAAACTACAGCCACAACAACAGCATCTACTGAAATTTTAGGTGGAGCCGGCGCCGAATTAACTACAGAGGAAAATGAGAAAATCATGTCTTGCTATTATGAATGTAAAAGAGAACACCCCACCAACTCAGATTTTTGGCAATACCTTCAGTGTCATGACGACTGTATGGAACGAGTTTCGTGTTCTAAGGAGTGCGATCCAGGGACAGAAATCAATGCAACCAACACCTGTAAACTCACTTGTTCAACAAAACAACAGACCAAGCCACCAACACCAGAGGTCGACGTTATCGAAGGGATTGAATCTGAGTCAAACGAAGATAAGGAGAATAGCATTAACTGTTGTGAGGGATGTTCCGGTCAAAAACCAATTGCAACTACAGTCGAAGATTCAAAGGAAAAGTTGAAAAGCTTGACGAACGCTTTCTGTGACGAACAATGCAAAACGAATAATCCCACTAAAGCAGTCTTCGAAGATTGTACCGAGAATTGTCGTCAAAAGATATCAACCAAGGAACAGTATTGTTTCAGAAAATGCTACGGTAGTTTAGATATGCTGTATTCGGAATGCTTTGAACTGTGCATGAATGAATTCAAATAACTGATATTTGAATATTTATTTCAACAATTTTTGAATAAATATAGCAATGCATATAATCTGAATACTTATATCGCTCTTACTTTAAAAATATATAATGGAGCATTCAATTTATTATCATATAATGTTTAATCATTAAACATATATCATGTTTCATCAATAAACATGTCTTTTTGTCACATTGCGGTGACAAGTTAGGATGATAAAATCGTAATCGCTTACATCTTAAAAGAGGGCATATATCATTGACTTTAACTAATAATTACAACAAATTACACAATTCACAACAAATTACAACTCTATGTAGAACATATTGCATATTAGGCACAACGTCAATACAGTCTGGCAAACCTACCCAGAAAGAAAATCACGAGATTATAGAATTGACAGATTTACCGCAACTGCACATGTCACGGTTGTTTAGAGTCCCTGACATATCCATGAATGAATATTTTTTTAGTACAACACATGTCGCATAGTAAGTGCTCCATAGTTGTTGGAAAAAGTTAGTAACATTCAAAAGCTACAGTTTCCCAGCGTCGCAACCGCTGAGATGCAACTATTTCCCATTCTAGAATCTCCAAAATGACGCATTTTACTTAAAATCGGAATTTGCGGAACTCAGCTAATAATGGCTAGTTCCATGAACGCTGTTTTTCAGGTTGAAATACAATTCTTAACGACGAAAACAGTTGAATCAGTACGTACAAATGCACGAACGCCCAACACAGGTGCGGATAATATGATGAGTCCAGTTTCCGCTATGTCCAGAATACTGCCATAAATATTCAAAAAGTCACAGATAAGAAGTCGTTTTGAATAATATATATTGATTTTTGGAATCGAATAGATGGTTTTTAAACCGCTAAAAATTCACAAAACTTCATCAATTTTTCAATTGATCTGGCTGTTAAAATGATCGAGTAATTAGTGTATGCCATTACCACATTGAGCTTTATCCTTTAGCATCAATAATCGAAATTATACCCAATCCAGAGCAAAATAGATTCTCGTTTTGACACTCTAGTGTTATTCGCTTAGATGAAAAGCATTGCAATCATTGTGCGAACTTACTTGGCTTATCCTAGGTAACAACTATGAGATGCCCCAGATAAATTAAATCATCTGTGCAACAAATTTATACCATGTGACTATAACAAATCCGCACATGGTGGTAACCAAATGCACCAACTGAAGCTTAAAGTGGTTTTCATGTATTCTTCCCACAATCAGTAAAAGATTTTGTTT
Organism: Trissonchulus latispiculum; assembly: GCA_030248195.1. NCBI lineage: Eukaryota > Metazoa > Nematoda > Enoplea > Enoplida > Ironidae > Trissonchulus > Trissonchulus latispiculum. The sequence goes on from JASAND010024843.1 coordinate 9,286, forward strand.
TATCATAAAGCGCTCTCGACGGCGTTTTTGTAATCATCCCACTTGTTGACACCTTAATTCAACCTCTTAACTCTTTCTTTCCCCCTTCACAAGGTCTGGGTAGCATGTTGCTCACTACACGGTATCCAGAAAACGACAAGTTTTAGATCGGCAAATGCAAAACACTTTCCAACTTTTCTGGCATTTTTGGTAAACCATTTCTGGTTTTTCTAGTGTTGTTTAAATTTTTAAAACTTTCAAGAATATTGAGTACAATAAACTGTTGATTGTCAATCGAAACTTTTGTTTCTTTTTCTACTTTATTCATGATTTTATGGTTTCAGTATTGCTATTTAGAGTGTTCAGCGTTTCTAATTGAATTTTGAAATGGTCGGTATTGGAGTAGTAGTCTTTTGTATCACGATATCTGTCCTGGTAGAGTCAAGTTTTGCATCACCCGATCTGCACCTAAGACCACGACAAAAATCAAAAGAGCAGACCATCGGGAACAAAAAGAACCGATTGGTTGATTGTATTACCAACTGCATCAAAATTCGTCGGCTAGGATACGAAGATTGCAAGGATGAATGTGAATATTCAGCCAAATCCGAAGCAATACAACCCACTACAAGGACCACAAAGATATCTTCAACAAATCGTCAAAGTAAACAATTACCAACTGCAGGCTCCGTACTGGCAATGCAAGCCTTAGCTTGCGAGCATGAGTGCCGCAGTAAATCCGCCAGCATTAGGCAACACAGAACATGCTCGGACGAGTGCTTAGAGAAGGTTTATTCTTGCAGACAAGTTTGTGATAAAAAGGCGGCAACTAATTCAAGTCGAAGCTGCCGCACTGTTTGCGCCGTGAAAAGCGAAACGGTATCATCAGTACTGATCACCACACCGACGGAATTGGAAACTAACGCAACAACAACAACAACAGCAACAACGGCCACAACTACTTCAATAGAGATTGTAATTGGAGCTCGTACCGGACAAGGTATTGAAGATGAGAAAAATATTTCGTGCTATTTTGAGTGCCGACATTTTGCAGACGGCTCCTTTCCACCTAAACAATACGGGTTATGCCATAATGATTGCATGGCAATAATTTCATGTACAAAGGATTGCGATGCCAGTGTGAATTCTAAGAGAATTTGTCATCTCATATGCTCCATAAAAGATAAACAAAAGTGGACCAGAAAAGCAGTAAGAACATAGTTCACCAGAAACTGAAGTTTGAAGGCATGTCCTAACAACTGAACCTTGATAGTTTCACAATGTGGCAGTCTAGAAAGTAAATGCCACTTTATTTGGTTAATTACAAATTTTGTTGACTACATATACATTAAACTTATTTATTTAATTACGTTTAAAGACAGTTAAAACTTGGCGGAAATTTCTACTACCGGAAACGTCCATACCTCCAAAATTTAGACTATGAAATGGAATATATATTATGAATTTTTTAATCCCAAAATTTTCTTCGTCACTTGGTAGTGTTTGGTTAGCAAATTCCCAACACTTTCTAATGCCTCGTGGTTTGCGGTTACCAGACTAAAGGTGAAAGTTCCAAATTAGGTCAATCTGTCTGGCGGTGATGTGGATCGAATCGATCAAATCGGATCGGCTTGATTTTCCCGAATCGCCGATTTGCAAATGAGACAAAATTTTCCAAAATGTTTTATCTAAATTGTATTTGAATGAGCAACCTTTTCATTGAAAATAGTTTCTTTCGCACAGATAAATTTTGTGCATTCAAATAGGCTACTTTTTAACAAATTGAATCGAAGAAAAGGATAAAGAGAAGAAATTTCTTGACAGTGTGGACTCAGGTAGATTTTAAATGATTAGAAACAGGTATGATATTTGATCATGTAATGATAACATTTCTTCTTCTGTGTTGTTTCCAAAAGCTATGATTTTAGAAAAATTGAGTAATCGAGGACAGTTTTATGACATTATAACCTATAACCTAAAACGGCCACACTTAGACGTAAGTTATACGAACCTCACGTTCTGCCTGCACTTAACTTATTGCAAACCATATGCGATAAATTCTAATTTTAACTGTCATGAAAGTGATCAACATTTCTGATCAATTTGCAGTAAAGTTATGAAATTTTAGAATTTTTAACTTAATCGAAATATTGTCCCCGATTTTGGAGAAATATAATCTTTTCGGGACATGCTGAACAAAAATCTGGAATCAGATCTTGGACTCAGCTAGTTGCTTCAGCAGACGAATTTAGTTTCAGTTTCAGCCAGTGATTCAAAATAATTTCAGTTTCAGTCGGCGGAAAAATTGAAGAAGAAGAAGAAGAACCTTTATTTCTCAAATCGACTGGCTTCACAAACCAGCTAGCGTGTCACAGTGCAGCCCTATAAGAACCGGTGGTCAATAAACATATACGTACAGTAACTATAATCTTGTATATATATACACACACACATATATATATTATATATATACTAGTCAGTACACAACAATAATTAACAATTCATTCATTCTTATACTGTATCCATGTACTTAGGTTAAAATTATCACTATTAAATCGTAAATAGAAGGTGTCAGCTGAAAAAATGAGTGGATAATGTTGAGGAAAAGGCGGTAGAGGACCTTATGTGAGTAGCTAAAAATGTGGGTTCTGGCACAGCAGCAATCTCATATGTTAAAGATAGGCTTATAGTCTACAAAAATCCCCAGTAGGTCGTGTGTTAAAGATAGACAATCTAGAGAAACATGTTGAAGCAATGTTTTTATTGACTGTATCATTATGTCACTATAGGTTATTTGTTTGAATTCTTCAAACACCTTATAATTTTAAATCTCTTAAATGAACAAGTAACTTGCATAAAATCATAAACAAAAGGATCAGGATAAATGCTGTATCTTTTAACATCGTATACTTGGTTTCAATTCTACTTTGTTACATTACTTGAAGATTTTGAAAGATATTGAAGCTAAGAGGCTAATGTCTTTCTAATGATCGTGGAGGGAAAATTAATGGTTTCTGTTTGGGCGAACGTGCTATTAGAAATGTTGCTTTAGAAATTCAGATAAGTTGTGATATTGAAGATTTATGTTATGCATATTATTAGAAATCATGTTGGGAATGACGCAAGTTCTCTCCAAAGACTCTTTAATCCACTTCGAGACCATTAAGACATTTCTAGAATTGAGAACGTATTTTGTTAGAGCCACGAACTTTGGCCCTAACTTTTTGGTTCCAAATCATGGCTTTCTGGATATTATTGAAATATTTTTTGGATAACTAGGTCTTGTGTTTACACTTTGCGGCCATTTGATCTAGTTTTTTTAGTTAAGGCATTGTTTATGCTTACATCCATTTGATTCATTTCATATCAAGTTTAAAGGGTGGATTTTTTGGTGAATATCCATTTGATTCAGTTTTTGAATTAAAGCATAGGTTAAGCTTACATCCATTTGATTCATTTTGCATCAAGTTTGCAAAGGAGGTTTTTTAGTGAATAATAAATGCAGAAATTACAACGGAGGGCTATTTTGCAAGCGAGTAACTATAGTTTGAGAATGCATAGATACAGATATCGAACTCCACCACCAGGGTCAGTATTTAAATACGAAGATTGAATCGTTTCGGCCCCCGCCACAGAGCCTCGTCAGACAGCTTATGGCAGCTGTTACGATTTTTTTTCATTTTTTCAACACACAACACATTACACACATCAGATACAAGACTAAAAGCATCACATTTATTAGTTAAGCCAACAATGAAAAATTTCCCGTTATGAAACAGTCTAATAGTACCTCGTTTCATTTTCCAAATAATTCCACTGTAAATTTCCAACTCTAACATGCACTAGTGTAGACGTTTCTTAATTTTTCGTACAGAGCTTCCAGGTCTACTTCATTTCCGAGATGATGGGACACAACCAAGTTGCAAACAGTTTGTTTCTTTACTGATAAGTTCAAAATTTTGCTCAAGTCAGAAATGCAAGCATTAGCATCATCTTCGGATTTAGCTCCAAGACATAGGAAGCTTCCCGTTGAAAATAGCAGAAATGTGCAAGGTTTCAGAGTAAGGATGGCACCACTAAACCGTCTAGGATTATAAGCTGCACCCAGAATTGTAAGTAAGTCAAGCTTTGAGTCAAATTTTCCTTTCAATACCAAATTGACAATCTTCTTAGCCTCTGCGCTGACAAGTATGCAAAAAGGGGTAATGTTTATAAATTCCTAATCTATCAACAAACTGTTTCACTATAGAATCACTTTTTTCGCTCCTTTTTCCCAAATAGAATATAATTTCATCGAAACTCCAACCTCCCAGCCTTTTTATTAAAAAATAAATGCAATATTCACCACATACAATATCATCAAAGTCCTGTAAACCATAGTAATTAAATTTATCAATTTTATACGCTTCTTTACATTCTTCTATAGGATCCAATCCATAGCTATCAAAATACTCCGTATAGTGATCAAAATACATTGCAATCCAGTGCCGTCCTGGGGCTACTGCAGGATCAGTGTTGAGAACCAAGCATGCAGGTCTATATTTCACAACAGGTAGTTGATCACTCGGGAATACCCCCAGAAAACATCTTTGTACCAAAGGATCCCTTTTTAAAGTTTCAGCAATCTCTAGACTGTTCATATTGCGTAGTCAAAGAATGGAGTCCGATTTTGATCCATGTAGATTAGGTTATCAAATTCTCCATATATGATTATTTCCACACCTTGTGGGTTTGAGGTGAGTGGCTCCTTGAGCTGCATATATAAAATAGATCACCTCTAATTAACTCCATTGCTCCCCCATCCACACTATCAAATCAAATACAAAAACTGTGTATCCTTTTTGTAGTCGTCATAGGAAATATCAATCCCTCTATCACTTTTAGCTAAATTGATCCCTTCAAACAGATACATGTAAGGCATAGTGTTCTGGAACTTATTCCAGTTCATTTTCATAAGATGCTTAGGAATGTATTCGTTTCCACCCTTTAGAGATAATTTACTAATGTAACAGTTTTCAAACTATAGCGGATTCTTGGTAAAAGAGCCATTGAATGCTTCAGAATCGACCATAACCATGACCACCCTTCTAGGAAGCTGACCGGAAAATATTGAATTCTCTATGATTGTTTGCGACTTTGGTGCAATATGTCTAGTTACCATTTTAATACGTCGAACAGGATATTTTGCTGTATTGTTGTTTCTTAAAATCTTTTCGATAGCCAAACTTAATGATTCTTGAGGTTTCACCTTCCATACATGCGATTTAATTATCTTCTACTTTGAGCTTATATTCTGTACTATCACTCATTAACAGAAACTTGTCCACATTTCTATGCAGCTCAAGATCTGTATCACTGAGCATATATCTGTCTTGTTTGAAAAGATCACAGTGTAATGGAGCAACTAATTCAACCCCTTTGTTTGTTTGTCATAAAGGGTTTGCCTCGCCACTTCATTGCATTGCACCACTTGTAATATCATTAAAATTACCTACAGCATCTTTATAAAACATTGCAAGTTGTTGATGATTCGACTTTGCATCCCATCCATAGCTAAGCAAGACCTCTAAATAAGCCTTGTAAGCATACAGCGGACCACTATTTTCAATTTCCTTATCGCTGACTTTAACAATAACTCGTTCAAATAGGGTAGATGCAAGGAGGTTGCTTGGAGCAACAATAACATTACTTTTGTCCACAGTTCCATCAGCCAATTTTGGGTAAGCCAAATCCTTTCCATCTTTAGTGATAATCTTAAGTTTCATATAGAGATAATTTTTGTTCAAATCAAACATGTAGCTATCTTTCGGGATATGAATCCTGTAGGGTCCGCTATCTGTAACAGGATTCTGAGGATAATATTCAGCCCAGTATCCCTTTTCTACAGCAGCCTGTGTTGGTGGAAGGGTAAAGAGGTCCAGCTCGCTTTTGAAGCCTGGATAGGACTGCGCGTCAACTTGTTTAGCCATGTCCAAAAACGACAGAATTTGTTACTTTTTGACGTTTCTTTAGCCTTTTTATGCTCTTTTTAGCAGGTCTATAGCCAATGCCTTCCCCCTCCTGCTGTAAGTCTTCTCCAACCTTGCTTAAAGTTCGTCCAAGAGCTTGTCTGCCACGTTTCTTTAATGAGGTTTTTATGTCCTTTTTCTCATTTAGATAGTCTCTAGCCACTTCACTACCAGTTCTTAGAGCCTCTTTGCCAACGTGAACACCAACCTTTCTAACTGTAGGGCAAATTGCACGGAATAATCCGTTGAAGAAACTTCCAGTACCTTCTCCTCTTTGATAGGGATGACCTGCATATGTGGGAAGTGCACCACTAGTTTGTAGTAGAGCATCTTCCCATGTCTTAATATTTTCTGGATAATATATAGTTCTCATGGTGGCAGCTTTCGAAAATGTAGCTTTAGATATATCTTACCATAGGAAAAGCTTCCAGGCTCTCCTGCATCGTCGTTTATATTGATTTCTATACTTTCAAACTCCTTCTAAGTACAGGTACATAATGAGGGTTATGATATTCTCGATCAATACATTCGCCATGCTCTGTTGAAGTGTTGACAACACGTAGCAGTAGAGCTATTGCATTTCCAATCACTGAGGTGTCACTAGATCACAGTTTACATACATCGAGTAAAACCCAGCCTTCATATCGGGCTCGCTTCCAGCAACAAGCACCATTTCATTTTTGTTTACATGAGTTGGAGATTCTCGCTCAATTATACCTTGAGCATCAAAGCTTTCAGCGTCTTTAAAACCTAAGATGTATTAAAGCCGCTTACTCATTTTGAAGTCGACTATATCAAGTGACACGCCTCGTTCTCTTGCAAAAATAATGTGCACTCGATGAGTATACTGGTCAAATTCTACTTTGACATCAGTGGGATTGCCGTCCCGATTTGTCATTGTAGCTACCGTAGCATTTATTGTTTCACATAATTCAGTAATTGATGCGTAATTCAAAGTCAAAAATGGTCAAAACCGGTCAAAATGGGTCAAAATTGAAAGTTGTCCAATTCGGTTGATATGGATGTCATTCAAAGCTCTCCTTGCGTGCATCAAAAGTTGTAATAGGGCCAGTGCGACTATAACTACTGTTTATCTACTCAACGAGAGCTTTCGAAATGGCACCGCTATCGACCGGATAAGGCAAATTTTAATTTTGACCCATTTTGCCCGGTTTGGCCATTTTTGACCCTTTTATGGCTCTGTGACTCATGTTTCCTACATTTTGACGCATTGGCCTTATTACAACTTTTTATGCACACAACGAGAGCTTTCGAATGATATCCATATCAACCGAATTGGACAACTTTCAATTTTGACCCATTTTGACCGGTTTTGACCATTTTTGACCCATTTGGGGACCCGCAGCCCGTAACTCATATTTCCTACATTTTGAATTACGCATCAATTACTGAATTATGTGAAACAATAAATGCTAATAAATGTATCATTGTTGGATTAACTAATAAATGTGATGCTTTTAGTCTTGTATCTGATGTGTGTAAATATGTGTTGTGTGCTGAAAAAAATAAAGA
>JASAND010024846.1:0-14282 GCA_030248195.1 Trissonchulus latispiculum
AGTGCTGAGCTAAAGCTAAAGTGTACGTTAAAATGTGTAACTAAACTTATGGACCTAAAATTAACCCGGGCATACATTCTGGGCCGTACTGGAAGGAACTGGCCAGACTGGAGCTTCTGACTGGAGTGGCGGGGGATAATAGCCCAATCCAGGCCCCATATTTCCCTGCGGTTGCAGACCCCCGGAATTAGCCTGTTCTCCGTGAAAAATGACCGAATCAGAGGATGGGGGGTCGGACCCCTCCGACCCCGACGAACTCGACCCTTGACTGACGGCCGAATTATATACAGATTCCCCATCCTGTTCTCCCGTAACCGCAAAATTTTGGGAATAAGAAAATTTTGGGGGAGGGGCCTGGCCCCCGGCTTGGCCGAGCTGTGGCTCCACCGCACCGGAGAGCGACTGAGAGGGGTGAACGGCACCCAAATTTTGGGGGAGGTTAACCCCCGCCGGCACATAATTTTGCTGAATTTTCTCGGTGACTGGAAGGTTCAACTGAGACTGAGAAACAGGCGGGCCACCCCCCGACATAGCTTCCCGGACTAATGCCATACTCTGAGCAACGTCGAAACGAGGCGAAATAAAATTATCAAAACTACGTCTAAAATTTGAATTTTCTGACGGCTGAACTGACAGAGAATCACCCCCCCCGAGGTGCTGAATTCACCGCCCCCAAAGCGGCCACCGCCCCCGGAGCCTGCAAGGCGAACTGAGAAACGGCTTGGGAGGGTCCCGAAATTGGTCCCCCCAACACACGAACAGCGGTTTCATCCGAGATTTCAGAATTTTCCGGGGCCAGAGTGGGGGGGAGGTCATATTGTGACGAGATGAAGACAAGAGGCCCGAGTTATCCGGACCCACTGGGGCCCCCCAAGTATTTTGCAGTGCTCCCGAAAAATTTGCACCAAACCCCCTAGCTTCAGAACGTGATTCTGGCGGCTGCATAACAGAACCCCGCCGCCCCACAGGTGGCGTTGGCGGTCTGACTGCCCCCCGAAAAATTGGGGGGTGGGGGGGTGCCAACTGCTGATTTGGGGGAGGTTCCAAAATTTGACTCTGGGAGTGGGGGGATTTTGGGGGAGCTCGCCCCCGGCTTGGCTAAGCTGAAGCTCCGCCGCACCGGATAGAGCCTGAGGGGGGGACAAAACAACCACTTGGGGGAGTGGGGGTGGGGGACACCCCGAACTTGGGGGGGGAGTGGGATTCTGAAAATTTTGGGGGGACTATTTCCCCCCGACCTACGACCCCCGGCAAAAATTGCAAAAATTTTCTGTTCAAAAAACTATCAGCATGCTCTGGTGCCTGTTGAGACGGTAATTCACTAAATAATTTGACAGTTTCGTCACGAATTCTTTTAAAGGCCCGGGTAACCGGACGAGAAGAATCTGACATGCTACTCACCTGAGAACGGTCGCCAGTTTGTAGAGATTAGGTTGAATAAATCTCTGGACAAACAATTTTAATCACAGAAATAAACCTGTAGAAAGTACGCTCTGAGAGCGTGACTCCCGACAAGCAGATTTCTGGAAATTTGAGAAGATTGCAAGAGTTCGACAGAGTGTGCGCAGGTCAGACTCCTACGTCCAATTACCCTAACCAACTGCGAAATTAAAAAAAGACAAAAACTAAAAAGTAAGCGAATTTATTGTAGATGGACAAAATCACTTTAGAAAACACTCAAATTCCAATATAATTTTAACCACAGGCACCAGAACATTAAATCAAATCAAAATCAAAAAGAACAAAACAACCTTGACATACGGATTCTAAAATTAGACAAAAAGGGTATAAAATGGCAACCAACTAATGAACCATAAATAATATTGCGCTCCCCGCCGCCACTCACTAAGAGACTCCCAACAATACTGACTAGACGCGCTCAATTTTGAAAGAGAAGTGACAAATTAGCTAGTCCGGCCTTGGACCGTACACAAGAGTGTAAATTTAGTTTGAGCGGTCGTGAATCTAGCATTACATTTTAAACAATTTTAAGTTAGAAACATTGAAAATTGATTAAAATAATCACAATGTAGTTGGGCTTGGCTGAGAAGAGTAATAGACATGGGGGGTGAAAAAGGTCCCCCTGTGTCTATTACAATTTGAGTTAAAATAGTTGTTCTTTGCCACATTGGAATTTTTAAACCTAAATTTTATTTTTATTTTAACCATTATTTCAGAGCTTCTCAGACCGCATTTTTTCAATCTTTCCTATTTTAGAGCTTGGCCTCCCCTACTCCGACTCCTCTTCTGCAGCCTATTTTTTAATCCCTCTTGCCTCCCAAGCAGGCTATTAGCTTTCCGCCATCATAGTTGCTATTACCAAGCGGGGGGCAATAGCAGTCGGATTCACGACTGCTGCTGCCTTGGGCGTGACTGCGGTGCTTCGGTGCCAATAACCGTATGGTAGTTCTGCTTGGGGATCATGTTTCTGTCCATGATCTTCGTCTCTCCGCCTCTTGACTGCGGTCTGCGGAGAGCACCACTTACGGGCCACGCCGTGTGCCTAAATAGTGGGTGAGCCCTGACCAAAAAAAATTACGCATATGCGCGTGTAAACTTTAATTAAAGTTTACTCGTTAATTATCGAACATCATTGGTTGCTGTAAGCACAAAAAATGTTCAGTTTTTCAAGCTCTACAAAACTTTTGTCCAAATCCGTGTTCATCGAAAATTTCGTAAATTCATATGCTCGTTTGGGATATTTTTAAAACAACCTTAAGTGAAAGGGAGGTAGGTTGCGCGTCTATCACTCGGGTGGCTGCCAGGGTTGCCAACGCCGGTTCGAATAGCGGTTTGGTACGTTTCTCCGAGCTTCTTAGGTAGCTATATGGAAAACTGTTAGCTATTCAGTTCGGCTAAGTCGGTAGGTCGGAAAGTAGGGACTGCGTAGAATGGCTACTGAGACAGTGAGTGAGTGAGTTTTTGCAGTTGTTGCATAAATTAATTAAAATTAACTAAGTGCGAAAACTAGTTCCAAATCAGCTGGTTGTTTCATTTACAAGTCAATTCGTCAGTTTAAATAATAAAACAATTAATTAAGTTAAATTCTAGTTTAATAATAAATGCTTATGAACTCTTTACGTAAATATTAGTATTTTAGCATAAATAAGCAGATAGGCAGTAACAAGTTTAATTGTAGTAATTAGCTAATTGTTAGCCATCTTCCAATATCATAGCAGTTTCAAATACCGAATTTTCCGAGCGTTTTTAATATTACCGGTACACCACGGGAAATAAACCTATTTCCCGTGGAAAATTAACGAACCAATTTCGTCAAAATGCAGTAATTCTGAAAACAGTCAATTGTTGTACGTTTTACAATGTTTCTGTCAATTCGTGAGCTGAAATAGGCCCAAAACGCACGTTTTGGGAATGGAAAGCAAAAGAACGAGTAATGGTCGCTGGGTTCGAATCCCGCACCATAACTGTGTACTAATGGGTTTTAACCCATTTGATTCAGGTGCGGACGAAGTGATCACGTGTCTGTCTGCCGGGAACTGCACGCTCAGATACTAGTCGAACCAGTGGATCTTTAACGATCTGTTGCCAATGGATACTCGTGGACAGTAGTAATTGGACAGTTTGGATCAAAGAGAAGGATTTGATATATTAATCCTGTTATCCGAAAGGTACTTGGATGATCAGTATTGTCCGGACGGCATATAAAGGCAGAATCAGCACGTGAAGATACACCAGATCTAAAGCGGCGTGTTTGACTTAAAAAATTGGAATTCTTGTTTTTTGGATACTTTAACATGCTATTCATCAATATCTGTCTCTCATTTGAGGTCTCCAGAGAGCCGACTAATTGATAGAACTTTGTGTGTTAATTTTCATTAATTAGGATTAGGCAGGACAGTACCCGGATTCCCCCACTTTTTTCTTTCTCCCTCAAAAAGATTATTCCGAATAGCAACCCTGGGTCATGTATTGGAGCGTAAGCAGTGACCAACATTCGGGGGCTCACCCATGGACCGACCCCAGGTTAATTTATATTAATATTAGCTGTTTCTTAGACTTTTAAAAGTAAAGTTTCACTTACACGCAAGTCATAATTCGACGAGGCTGAATCCAAGGAAGGCTGATTGAGACTGGGTTTGGGGGCAGCGTTTCGAGCCTTCGACGCGTTCTCCATATCGGTCCGAGCCACGGCTTCGCTGGTTGCCACGATAACGCACACGGGTCTAGAATCAAAGGATTGATGAGTAGCATTCGGGAGCACGACACCGGACAAGCCGTCACTACTGACACATGAGTGTAAACAAGCTGAACTAGACCTAGGTAAGAAACTGTCACAAGTTACCTTTGGTGGTGCCATCTTTCGCGACGAATCTTCAAGCTGGTCGCGACGAGAAAATTCAGTATTGGTCAGTTTAGCAATCTCTGAGCCCAACAGAGACCCGGCTTTGGCACGTGCTAGGGCTTCCTTTGCCGTAGTACGCCTGCTAACAGAACGCCCAAATGTGCCCAAATTGTTAGCTCGTCTTAGTGCGAGCCGTCGAGACCCGAGGCAAGCAAGTGCAACGCAGCGTCCATTTGCTCAGTACACAGAGCTGCGTCAAAACGAACCACTTTTTCACTGCGTCGTGCTCGCTTGCCTCGGCGTCTGGCATGCTCCACGCGGTCTGCGGCCACCCCCAAATAGGCCGCGATACCCCGTGAAGCCACCAAGACATACTGCTGAATGGACAATACTCGAGCTCCTTCCGCCCGGTGTTTCGCCGAAAAGAGATGCCGATGATTGTGAGCAAGCACTGGAGGCTCGAAACGCTGCATCGCTGGTGGCAAGAGGACAAGCTTGTGATAGATCTCGTCCTCCGGATTGATGGTGTCCTCCGACCAATTCTGCCACCGTTCTACCGCCCACTTAGTTAACGACAGAGTAGGCCTGGCTTTGGAAGACGGTCCGACTAAGTCGTCCAGTGGTGTGGTATGGGCAACCGCTGGCAGTGGCGTATCTCTGCCAAAGATACGAGGCACAGCTTTGTGCCGCCGACCAGAGCGAGACGAGCGGTCGCGTGCGTCATCCGAGCAATCGAGGCACTCTCAGCATCCGAGTCCGCAGCTCGTCGTGGTGAAGTGTTTGAAAGCTGAACGGACGCTCGGTTAGCCCCAGGGGATGGGATTGAAGTTGGCCAGCGGCTACGAGCACGCTTTCGTCGATCAACCCCATTCGACAACGAGGAGCCTGTAGAAACAGTGCTCAAACGAGAACTGCGTGATCCCTCCTTTGAGCGGCTAGAGTTGGTCGATCGGCCAGAACTAGCAGACTCCCGAGACAGTCGACTAGCCGCAGAAGAGACAGATTGTAGAGACAGACAGAGAAGGGAACAGAAGAGAGCGAGCGAGGCATAGCAACGCGAAAAAGACAAAACACTAGTTAATCAGCTCCCAGCAACGCTATATAAGGAGGCAAATTTAATTTGCATACATAATTTGCATATCTGAAGTTCGCGAAAACATAGGACTGCCCTTATGTGTAGACCAATAAACTGAAGTGACATGAAAAACACACCCACCCAGAGAACTCAAAGGTGAACTAAAAGGTAGCTGATATATATAGAGACCTAGTATAGCGCATATGAAAGTGCGATCTTTACAGCAAAACCATCATAGTTTCCTTGGGGGGGAGGGGGTTTGGTGTATCCCCCCAAAAGTTTTGACCAATTTTATTCCCTCCCAGAGTTTTTGACATACCCTTCCCCAGCTTCCCCAACCCCCCAGCGATTTTTGGACCGAAAAAGTTAGCTAACTTTGGCCGAAAAATGGTCATTTTTTGAAATCTTTTTCTAACATTTTGACTTAAAATTGCTTTAAAACAGTGCAAAAACGTCTAAAACAGACCTTATTTTGAAGAAAAAAGGGCTAAATTACCAAACCTGTTGCATTTTTTGCCTTTTTCAAAATTTCTGAGGTCCGAATTCTGGGGCAGGGTTTGGGGTTACCCGGTCCTCATCACATTCTTGGGTCGACCACCAAACCAACCTTCCAAGATTTACCCCCCCGGTCCAGATCCAAAGTTCCAGGGAAACTATGAACATAAGTGCTATGCGGATTTTGGGGTGGGGGGTCCCCTCCCCCCCAAATTTAGGGGGCCCTCTATTGACCCCCTCAAACACCCCCACGACCCCCCCTCAAACCTCCCCCAAAAAATTTTCAATTTCAATGCCAAAAATCGCATTTTCAGCCATTGCTAATGCCGAAAGACATGAAATCATTATATAAGTAATTTTAACATTAGACAGTGTTTTTAAGCTCGAAAACATAATTGCCAACATGTTTCCTAGTCTAGCAAAAGGTCAATATTTAGTATAGAAGTCAGTAAAAACCGTTATAAACGTGTATATATTTCTCGGGATAATAAACACTTTAAGCAAAAATTTGGACTTTTTTGAAAAATACTTCAAATTTTACCTAACAATGCCCAATTTTTGGTCAATTTTCGCTCCTTTGCGCGCGACTAACTCCCCTGTGGGGGGGCCGGGGGCCTCCAAAATTTTTGGGGGTGGGGTTTGGAAAAATAGCTGGGGGGTCACCCCCCCCCCAATTACTCCTATGAGTAAAACCATGCCCATAAGGTTCGTATATATGGGCAAAAGCGGTCTATTCTGATAGTGTTCCAAAGTTGACCCCTCAAAACACCTCTCAAACCTAAGAAATTTAAAATTTTGCTAAGCTTATTTCTAGAAACCTATAAGGAAAACTTAGCTAGTCTTTGGCATAGGGGTATATGTGGACCCCCTCTAGCGTTTGGTATAGACGGCACCCTCCACCTTTTATCTAGGCTGAGCATAGGTGTGTTAGGGGCAAGGTTGTTTAATTAGGCCATAGCTAATCCCATGGCCTAAATTTTAGAGTCGGTGGCCTGAAGAATCCTGGCCACTGAGGCCATCTGGCCTAAATTTTTCGACACAAAGACAGTCAACTTTTTTGAACTTAAAGTGAAAATAGTGGAATTTTTAATAAATGACTTTTACTTCCTAACAATTTCTGGACTACGCCAGCTAGTTACGTTCTCTATCTGGTAATGGTAAGGACTTTGTATTTGACACTGTCGCATCGATCTGTTCGACAGTCTGAACGCTGCCTATCTCCACACCTTTCTTTAAACTGCTAGGTAGTTAAGCGTAGGTGAGCGGACAAGAAGCAGATTTTCCATTACAACTCTCTGCAGATAAAGTAAAATTTAGGTCAGTTGGTGCATGCCACAGTCAGTAGTATTCATATAACCTCGGGCACCACAACCAGAAATTGGGGACTTAACTGCTATCTCATGCAACCATGCCCATCGGAAGAACTAGGCTCTGCTGCGAAATAATGCCTTGTTTGGGGACTGCACTTTTCAATTTCATTTTGAAAATTTAAAATACGCCTTAGCAGCAAAAGCTTACAGAGGATTTCCAAGAAATATCATATGTAACTACCCCCCGGAAAAGCTGAGGTTCAACTGGGGAATAATGCCGCCTTAGGGGACTGCTTGTTAAATTTCTTACAATAGAACGAAACTGGATTGTTTTTGATTAGCGAATCATGAAAACTAATAGATTTACCAACTTTCAACAGAGTATCGTTCCGTGACTCAAAGCGTGCTGCGCTACCCTCGCGTACACCACTTTATAACTGGATATCGGAAATAATCCAGAGAGGACCAAAGAAAAGCAAGGGATGGATGAGAGAATACTCCACCCAACGAACATGACTCAAAAGATTTCGGATCTGACCCAAGAAGTGGGTTTGCTAAGGGTACAGCATTGCATTACAGTGCAGCATTAACAAAGCTGTAAGCTGGAGAATTTATGTATAACTTGTATAAGCATAAAATAACCTGAGTTAAGTTAACAAAAAGTATTTTTAACTTGAATAAGCTGTTATAACTGTAAATCTGATAAATAGAATGTTATTCATCATTTTAAAATACTTACCAGCAGTAGAAAGCATACCAATAAGGCCATTGAATTCTCCACACTGTGAGCTTAATTTTGATATAAATATCATACTTCAAATATTGAGGAAGTTATGAACGTTTAAATATTACTACTACCATGGTTTAAGGTGGTGATTCCTTTTGGGCACATATTGTTGGTTGACGACTCAAACCAAGATGAAATTTGATGAAACTTTCTAAAATAAGTTCGTTTGGGGTTCTAACCCCCTCCGCGCAATCCCGCTTCAAAATTTCGAGATTTCCGTTCGGGACGGTTTTTGTTAATTTCTGACAGTTGAGCAGCAACTGCATAGTTATTCCTTTTTTTTTTTCCTGTATTGCCACACCCCAGTTGCTTTCGCGAGGAGGGGTAACGCCAGACCAAATTTGCTCAGGGTCCGCGGTCTGGCGTTGAATAATTGCATAATGCAATTACCCGAGGCGAAGGCAAGGCTACTGCCGGAGCAGAAGTGACTGCGCTACTTTCATTGCATCGGAGTCACCCGTTGGCTCCATCCACAAGGGTTTCCCCTCATGGACGGTCAACTCCTTGAAGATCTCGGATAAGTACAAAGTACAATTAGGGGGGATACACGGCACTGCTAGTACCATTCCTATGTATAAATGGTTGACTGGTGCCAGCTGGAACCAGAAAAGTTTGGTTTAATGAATTTTGGTAAAAAACTCGCAGTTTTAAAAATGGATCCTTTGGATCCCAAGTTTCGTGTTTGCGGCCGGCACAGATGCAGAGGGTACCTTCTCCCCTCTGGGCGGCCTGGTTTCTGCGTGATCTTCGGTGGAATTATGTCATAACCATTATAAATAATTATTTAAATAGAAGTAATTTCTAAGCGCAATAGACACAGAGGGACCTTTTTCACCCTCCATGCCTATTGCTTTCTAGCTGAATTGATAAGGAATAAAAATAAGACTCAATGACTTAGCTTTGGTCATGGAAACTTCGGCATCCAGAGAATCGAGATTCCTGACCAGTGGCATAGGCACAGGAGCCTGCCGTCTGCAGGCTCCCCAGTGTGCAAACTGTTGTAGAAGTTGTGGTTAAGGTTTGATCTACCATCCCATTAGTGGCCAATGTCCAAAAACACACAAAAGATTAACAAAAGTTGGAATGGCTTAGCTTTGGCTTGATTATAACTGCGTTAAAATTGGCGATGCAAAAATTCCTCAAAAATTGAGATAGTTATTGTGCAAACATTCCAAGCCAAGCCGACAAGGACACTCCACGTTTGTTGTAGCAAGACAAACTGTAAATGATTCGAAACAGTAGGTATCCCGTCAGCTAACTTGATTCGATAACAGCAACAACTATATATTTCGAAGTAGCTGTAGCCTCAGATTGTAATTTACATTTAAAATCAAATTTAGCAATTTTAATGAATTTAACGATCTAGTTTAACGACTAATTGCCCATTTGAAGCAAAACAAGGGAAACTAATAAGTTAATTCTAGGCTTCCCTTAACTTTACACAATTTTATTCTAAATCTGAAAAAAGCGAAAACTTAGCTTTCAAAATGGCCGCTGCTTTCCATCACGTAGTTGATCGGATCTCCAACTTGAACTTGCACTTGCGTTTATAAGTTGTCCTTTCAAAGTTTAAATTCAACTGCATAGTTATGATCATACTCGTTTGAAAGATCTCGTTGCGCTCTACATTTTTGCTTTTGAAAGCAACTTTCTAGCTTTTCTCAATTGTGAGATATAGCCGAGTTTCTTATTTTAGCGTTGAAAACTTGTCATTTTTGCAGAAATCAAATAATCCATGATTTCTTGAGCTACACAAGCCGTAAAATCAAACTAAGGGTGTCGATTTGAAGGTCTCGTCGAGGCCGATCATCCTAGGCATGATAATCTTCCAACTGCTATCCCGTGAGCTGCTATCACAAAAGATGTAGTTTTTCCAAAGACATGACCAAATTTTTTCCAGCGATTGTGGAGCATTTACTATGCAAGCTAGAGGGTTGCCACTTAGTGGTCGTGTTTTACACAAAAATACACAGGGACCCTTTTTTAGTCGCCCCGATTGCTGCTTTCTAGCTAAAATGGCCGCTTGCCAAAGTTGGGAAAAGTAGGAAAAATCCAGGTCGCGCAAACATTTTAGCTAATTTCTTCATGACGAAGAGTAATTTCATGGTAATTAAAAAAAGGTACCCAGCTATTTGATAGTGAAATCGAATGATGAAGCCGATGCCTCACGAAAAAATTTACTTTAGTCTGCAAAAAATCTGGAAAATTAAAGTACTTCAAAAATGCGGTAAAATAGTTTCCAAAAAGTGAGGTTAGTTTCATTGCATTCATTAGAAAGAGAAAATGTTAAGGTCCATTTTGATATAAAAATAGCTTCTTAACTCCAAGTAATGAATGAGTAATAAAGGTTCAAAGTTGATGTCTCCAAAAGGAATCACCACCTTAAACCGTTTAAGCTCGGTAATTTTACGCGGCTTAAAAATCAGGCAATTTGAGCTAAATTTTAAGCCATCGGCTTAAACGGAATGGTAGGCTTAAACGGCTTAATTTTAAGGCACTGCATTTTTAAGCCGGTGTGCTTTTTATGAAAGGATTCAGCTTAAAGTTTAAGCCGATGGTTATTTATGAAAAGGGTCGGCTTAAACGGCTTAAATTTAAGCCGTTTAAGCCGACCACCCTTTTCATAAATAAATTCACGTTTAAGCTAAGCCGTTTAAGCGCTTTTTATGAAATGGCTCTATGTCACTGATCATAACGTGAGAGTCCAAAGCAGACACTTGTCCTAGTTCTAGCAAAAAAGTTTCCAAGTCTCACCAAATTGAAAACAACACCATTTGAACCCTATTTGGAAAGTAAGGTTGGTTACACAAAGGTCGGTTCCTTTTTCGGTAAGCTTAACACCATTCCACGTTTTAAATTTAGCTGCCGACTCACACTTTTTAATAGGAACTGATTTTGTATGAGTCAGATCAAACAAAGCACCTTTTGATCCAAAAAATCCAGTATATGTACAAATTCTGTGATGCTTTATCGAACAGCTAAACGCATATGTAGAGACTGGTTCAATGTTTGGGGTATACATATGAACAGTGTAACTCTGTACGGAATGCACTGGTGGTAAATCGCAGGTGAAGGTCGGAGGAAAAGAGGTCCGAAACCACTTCTGGATTGGCCGCAATAAAATAATCATCAGGTCCCGTAGCTTCCTTCCTTCCTTCTTCTTCCAGCAGCACGGCAGGGCCATAGCTTCGGCAGCATTAGTCTTGTAGCTAATCCCACTAATAGCAACATTAGCATTTTAGCATTACAACGACTGATGCGGCATTCAGCCCATAATTACATCTGTGCGCAGAATATTCACTTACATTGTCTCCTATTTAATCCCTTCTTCGTCGATGACCAGTGGTGGACGTCTGTCTGACGGTGATTCTGGCATGGTATCATCCTGTATCTCGCCATCTTCCATTCCCTGATCCTGAGGATCATCGATGGTATCCACTACTGCTGAATTGACTGGCAGCATGTGATGATAATTAGCATCTGGGTGCGGACTCTGCGGATCCTGCTGTGGAGGGTCTGTAGATCCTGTTGAGTCCATGGTCTGGTCTGGAAAAGGTGGCACGTTGATCAGTCCAATGGTATTATCTGAAAATACATGATCAGTCAAATTAGTTACTTGTTGTCGCAAAGCTTCAAATTCATGTGTGTTTGGATAGTGAAATTGTTCTGGTTGTTGAATTTGTGTGTCATGGTTACACATGTCTGCCTCGTCGTCTGCATTTAACCAACCTACCCTGCGACCTTGAGGTCTACCATACGTACGCTGAGTCCGCTGTCGCAATCTACAGTTGACCTGGATATGACCAGGCTTACGGCAAAAGTGGCAAATTCGTCTGTCCGAATTTAGTTGGGGTTCTCTTGGCGAAAAGCGGGCCGGTCGTCTGGAATAACTAGCATTTTGTGGCGTACGCAGGGGATAAGAATTTTGCTGCCTCTTAAGGTGCTGGTACCGCTTTGTGTGAATTCGTCCCTACGAGCTTCAATTCTTTATGAAGGTGGATGAAACTTTTCAAACTCATTATTTTTGTGCTCTTTGACATTCTGGGACCAGTCGAGATTTTTAGGTGTAAAGATAAGAAAGTTTTGGTTTTTGCCCTTATTCTCTCAGTACATAGTCTCTACACCGGATCGGTTGTTATGGCTGGAAAGAGGGTACCAAAATGAACATTTTTGCTTTTACAATTTTTGAGCTACGTCTAGTGGTTAATGCAGTATAAGCCAAAAGCGAGTTTGGGGTCAAAAAAGGCCATTTTTGAAGAAATCAGTTTTTTCAAAATTACTGCCAAATTTTACGGACAATTCCGGTTTATTTATACTCAATCGACACACCGTCCGATTGCGCATTTTATCAATGCCTATTCGCTGGAGTTCGTTGCTTTAAGCTAGAGAATTCGCCGAAAAACCATCTTGGCAAAATTGCGATTATTTTGTTTTGAACATTGATTTCTCAAAAACTACCCAATGGATTCGTGTGATATTTGGCTGAATAAAAATTCGCCCTATTGCGGAGGGACTTTTTCTTGGTTTGAGCTAAAACATCTCCAGTTGTGAGAAAACTGAATAGAAAATTGACAAATTTCGTGACATCGCGCATTTGCCAGATTTTCTGGAGTACTGAGACTTGTTGAGCCAAATCCAAAAAATGTCCCTTGGCCCACATGTCCTTCATATCTTGGAATAAGAAGAAATTTTGGCCGATTCTACAGTTTTGAGAAATCGATGTTCAAATATTTTTGGTCTATATTCAGTCTGTCAGATGTCAGCATGTCGGAAATGTTTTGCTATTTTCTTGCCAATTTTGCTAGTTTCGTAAGAGCATGTTAATGTACAGATTATAAGCTTTAAAACGATGTATAGAGCTCTTTCCAACTCCCAAAATTGCGAAAGTTATAGCGCTTCAAAAACTCACCACAAGAGCACTGCACAAAAGGATACCAGCACCTTAAGCCCGGTTCATTGGCCCCGTTGTCCTTTGGTGCCTTTAGTGTCCTTTAGTGTCCTTTGTGCTTTAAGCAGTGCTCTGTGCTTTTGGTCCTTGTCCTCCGTCCTTTAGTACTTTGTCCTTTAGAGACGGGTGATTTGTGCTTTGTCACAGTGCTTTGTGCTTTTGTGCTTTAGCACAAAGCACTAGATAGTTCATGCTCATGCCAAAGCACAAAGGACGATATGTGTAAAGAAAATGAAAAAAATACGGGATTTTGAATTGCCTTCTAAAAGACTTCAGAAAGTTGTGTTGGAAAAATGAGATAAAAAGGGATGTTTCCTGCCTAGTTGTTTGAGGGTGAAACCTATCACGAAAATGGTTCACAAAAGTTAGGGTCATGCCAGTTACTATTTGTGAATTGGGCTCAATTAAAGAAAAAGTCTGGGTTCATAAGATTATCAGCTATCAGGAAACGTTTGAACTTAACCTTTAAAGCCTCTCGATCAAAAGTCACAGTGAGGGCAAGATCTAGAAACTGGTTCTAACGACTGTTTTTATGCTAAAACGAAATTAGTTGTTGCTGGCTGGGTCCGCCTCAACTAATATGGACGGCAGTTCCACCCTTTCAAACAAATTGAACAACAGATCTCTAGTTCCCGAGGCCCCATTGACTTTTCAAATCAAATTTCACTCTGAAAATTAAAGCACAGAGAAAACAGCACAGTAATCAGTCACTTTGTAACTGGCTTTTATCCCGTAAGTTTATGCTTGTTCACTGCTTAATTCATACTTGTAGTCTTGCTTACGTACGAATTGTAAACTAATTTAATTGTGCATCGTATAAGGGACCTTGTAATTGCAACTGTATAGTTTCACTGTTCTTTCGTAATTGAAATCCAAAAGAAACCTAAAAAATTAATGTTCAGTTAGCAGGGACTAATGTATAGAATTTGTCTGGTTAGTGGTTGACTTAATAATTGTAATCTTTGTTTTGTACTTGATGCTTGTTAAAATGGAATTCGTTCACCATTAGTTTGAATTGAGATTAGTTAGCTTTGAACCCCTTTTATTTTGCATCATCAATCGGATGGGGTTCATCTACAGGTCCCTACTATTGAGTTATGTGTGTGATGTGTGTGAGTGAAGGCCAGCAAAGGCCAGCCTGAGTGTCTAGCATTGAGTCTGCGTATGTGTGAGGTTCAGCGCTACCTTTTCACGTCCCTAAGATGACTTCATACGCATGAGTCAGACAGAGGGGAACCTCTCTGAAATTAAGGCACAAGTCTCCCCTGAAAGAAAGAAAGAAAGAAATTAGCAGTTAATATTAACAAACATGTAATATTAGGTCCCTAGCTAAGCATTAGACTAGGTAAAAGTTTCATCTAGCT
>JASAND010024848.1:0-21188 GCA_030248195.1 Trissonchulus latispiculum
TTAACATATGAGCCTGTCCTACAACGAGGCTCATATTGGCGTATGTCATAATACGAATACTTTGCAGATATACGTATATATTTTACTTTTATATAAATACATACTGCATAAAGCTTTTCATTACAAATTATCCTGCACATAGCTTGTTGATCAGTCATTATAGTGTGCATATGCTCAATACGGTACGCCATGAGGCGCTCTGACTCATAGCCAAGTGGGAACGCATTCTGCGTGGGTATATATATGAAAGTGTTTCGAGAATGCATTAGGTGTACCGTGTACCACAGCGTATCGCGAAATGTTAGGTGTGCCATAGTATTTCAGGAAACATCAGGTTGCATGTATATACAGTTCAGCTTGCGCAGTCGTAGTTCACTTCATTCAGTCCATTTCTTCTGGGCCACAACGTCTATTCATTTTTTCCGTAATGTGGATGAAGCTGAGGTTCTTTAATGAGGCTTTAATGTGGAATGCACTGTGACGCCAATATGAGCCTCGTTGTAGGACAGGCTCATATGTTAAGCGGTTGCAACTTGTTTTCCTTAATTTACAACCTCCCTACGGAACTCAAATGTATTTTACAGGCTAGTTTTTGCTTGTGTACAACCTGCCTACGAAGACTCATATGTATTTTACATGCGACGAAGGAGCACTTTTTGTTCTTGTTTTCTATTATTTTATATATGTATGCTCCACTATAGCCACTTTGAGCATGTAGTTCTATGACAAACGTTGCTCAGCTCGCTTACGGCTTTCATTTGGTACCAAATTTGACCACTTTTGGAAAATTTCATTTTTGAACGAAAATCGCCTAAGTCCCCACCCCACCACAGCACTCTACAGCCACTTTGAGCATGCAGTTCTATGACAAAAGTTGCTCAGCTCGCTTAGGGCTTTCATTTGATACCAAATTTGACCACTTTTGGAAAATTTCATTTTTGACCCAAAATCGCCTAAGTCCCCACCCCCACCCCACACCACCACAGCACTCTATAGCCACTTTGAGCATGCAGTTCTATGACAAAAGTTGCTCAGCTCGCTGACGGCTTTCATTTAATACCAAATTTGACCACTTTTGGAAAATTTCATTTTTGACCGAAAATCGCCTAAGTCCCCACCCCACCCCACCACAGCACTCTACAGCCACTTTGAGCATGCAGTTCTATGACAAAAGTTGCTCAGCTCGCTTACGGCTTTCATTTGGTACCAAATTTGACCACTTTTGGAAAATTTCATTTTTGACCTAAAATCGCCTAAGTCCCCACCCCACCCCACCACAGCACTCTACAGCCACTTTGAGCATGCAGTTCTATGACAAAAGTTGCTCAGCTCGCTTAGGGCTTTCATTTGGTACCAAATTTGACCCTCTTTTGGAAAATTTCATTTTTGACCCCATGACCTCCCACCGACCTGACCCTCCAGATGGCAAAGTGGAACCAGCACAGCAAGATCGGTGGGTCAGACGGCAAAACGGATGCCAGGAATGAGCTGGGCGCACCAGAAAACCCCTATAGACAATGTTTTGAGAGGCTATGTACAGTCCTATATGGTGTTCCCGGAAGTCGGTACCGACCGGACCCTCCTCCAGACGGCAAAGTGGAACCAGCACAGCAAGATGGGTGGGTCAGACGGCAAAACGGACACCGGGAATGAGCTGGGCGCTCCAGAAAACCCCTATAGACAAAGTTTGGAGAGGCAAAGTAAAGCCTACTATGGACCTCCAGGAAGTGGTTACCGAACTGACCCCTCAGACGGTCAAGTGGAACCAGCCCAGCAACTTGGGCTACTCGGGCAGCAAAACTGATAGCGGGAATCGATTCTCCGTCCCAAAAAACCTTTGTATGCAAAATTTGAGCCACCCATGTAGCAAAATAAGCGAAAAAATTAAGTTCAAAGTTCGACCCAAAATTCACCAACTTTGGCCGGCCAGTACCGAAAAATTACGCACAGAGACGGAAAATCATATAGCATTTGAACGACCCCGATATGTGTACTGTTTAACCATATAGTCAGTATTACCCCATATATAGCCCAATCTGACTTATTTTTTTCCGGCTCTGGGAGGCATAAAAACTAGCTTATTTTCTTATTTTTGATTTGTACTACAAGAATATATATGGGTTTCATAGGCAAAAATTTTTCTATCTGTAGTTATTCAAGCTACAAAACCCCCTTATGAGACATCAAAAGCGAGAAACCGGAAAAAAACATCACTCTCGTAAGCGATTTTTGGCATAACTTTTTAACGGAAAGTGGTACGGGGATGAAACTTGGCGAACATACTAAACTCGACACGTACAATTTTTTGCGCACATAATCTACGCAGGAATCTGCGCAGCTTCTGCGCAACCTTGTTTTACACGGTCATTCGACCATTTTCACTCATATTATAGGGGTCGCTACCGCGACCCCTATGATTCTTCTCAAATCGGATAAAAATTATCCGGATGTCCGGATATCCAGTGCCCATCACTAATATACATAAAATATCCGGCAAAGCCAGAAAATTTTGAAAATTAAAACTTCTCAGGGACAAACTTTGATGCGTATCAAAGGAGAGCGTTTTGAGCATTCTATGTTTTGGGAGGAGCACTTTGGGAGGGGGCTAAATTTGAGGACGGCACTGTAAAAGCATATGAAGCTTGAAAGCTGAGAAGCTATATATATACAAGTAACAAAAATGCTCCGCACAAAGGAGGATAATATGTGTGTGATGGCCTGTGTCTATCCTTAAAATTGATAAAATAAAAACAAAAATGTACATATATTATTATGTATTTTTTCTCCCCTGTGGCGCTTTTCTAACTGAATTTTCAAAATTTTTCGGGCCTGCGGCGCTTTTCTGTCTCGGTTTTTAAAGTTTTTCTCGCCTGCGGCGCTTTTCTATCTCGATTTTTAAATTTTTTCTCCTTTGTGGCGCTTTTCTAAGTGAATTCTCAAAATTTTTCGGGGATGCGGCGCCTTTTTAACTGAATTTAAAAATTTTTCTCGCCTGCGGCGCTAATGTTTAATAACTTTAACAACGCTTTGGCAGCCTCCGGCGCTTTTTTTACCTCAATTTTTCGCGCCTGCTTCGCTTTTCTATTTTTTTATTTCCATTTTACTGAATTTCCGCGCATGCGGGACTATTCTATCTCGATTTTAACAAATTTAAATTTTAACAATGCACCTGGCAAAGCTTTTTATTCAAATCTTTTCAAGCTTTCCAATACAAATTTTGCCATTATGTCAAAGAATTTCCCAACGTTTATTGAAATCTTTTTAGACATTTTCATTACGGCTTTTTTCAAAAATTTCAAAAAATTTCTCAACTTCTGGGGGGGCTCCGCCCCCCAGACCCCCCGAGTCGACTGGCGAGCTCGCCATTTTTGCTGCTCCCAAAATGAACTCTTTGTTGAAAACTTTGCCGCCACCCCCCCCCACGCGTAAACGTGCCAAGCGAAAGCAAAAAATTTTTTCGGCTCGACCCCCCCCTTTTCAAAATCCTGGGTGCGCCCCTGCATATATATACCACAACAAGTTTGGGTGGATGGCTCTATGACGGAAGTTGATTAGTTCGCTTAGCGTTTTCATTTGATGCCAAAGTTCACCACTTTCGAAAAATTTCATTTTTGACCCAAAATCGTCTAAGTCCCCACCCCACCCCACCACAGCACTCTACAGCCACTTTGGTAAGGCAGTTCTATGACAAAAGTTGCTCAGCTCACTTAGGGCTTTAATTTGATACCAAATTTGACCATTTTTGAAAAATTTCATTTTGGACCCAAAATCGCCTAAGTCCCCACCCCACCCCACCACAGCACTCTACAGCCACTTTGGGTACGCAGTTCTATGACAAAAGTTGCTTAGCTCAATTAGGCTTTCATTTGATGCCAAAGTTCACCACTTTTAAAAATTTCATTTTTGACCCAAAATCGCCTAAGACCCCACCCCACCCCCACCACAGCCCTCTACAACCACTTTGAGCAAGCAGTTCTATGACAAAAGTTGCTCAGCTCACTTAGGGCTTTCATTTGATACCAAGTTTGACCACTTTTGAAAAATTTTATTTTTCACCCAAAATGGCTATGTCCCCACCCCACCTCACCATAGCACTCTACAGCCACTTTGGGTACGCAGTTCTATGACAAAAGTTGCTTGCTTAGCTCAATTAGGGCTTTCATTTGATGCCAAAGTTCACCACTTTTAAAAATTTCATTTTTGACCCAAAATCGCCTAAGACCCCACCCCACCCCACCACAGCCCTCTACAACCACTTTTTGGTAAGGCAGTTCTATGACAAAAGTTGCTCAGCTCACTTAGGGCTTTAATTTGATACCAAATTTGACCATTTTTGAAAAATTTCATTTTGGACCCAAAATCGCCTAAGTCCCCACCCCACCCCACCACAGCACTCTACAGCCACTTTGGGTACGCAGTTCTATGACAAAAGTTGCTTAGCTCAATTAGGGCTTTCATTTGATGCCAAAGTTCACCACTTTTAAAAATTTCATTTTTGACCCAAAATCGCCTAAGACCCCACCCCACCCCACCACAGCCCTCTACAACCACTTTGAGCAAGCAGTTCTATGACAAAAGTTGCTCAGCTCACTTAGGGCTTTCATTTGATACCAAGTTTGACCACTTTTGAAAAATTTTATTTTTCACCCAAAATGGCTATGTCCCCACCCCACCTCACCATAGCACTCTACAGCCACTTTGGGTACGCAGTTCTATGACAAAAGTTGCTTGCTTAGCTCAATTAGGGCTTTCATTTGATGCCAAAGTTCACCACTTTTAAAAATTTCATTTTTGACCCAAAATCGCCTAAGACCCCACCCCACCCCACCACAGTCCTCTACAACCACCTTGAGCAAGCAGTTCTATGACAAAAGTTGCTCAGCTCACTTAGGACTTTCATTTGGTACCAAATTTGACCAGTTTGAAAATTTTCATTTTTGACCACATGACCTCCCACTGACCTGACCCTGCAGACGGCAAAGTGGAACCAGCCCAGCAAAATGGGTGCGTCGTAGAGCAAAACGGACACCGGGGATGAGCTGGGCGCACCAGAAAACCCATATAGACAAAGTTTTGAAAGGCTGAGTAAAGCCTAAGATGGACATCTAGGAAGTGGTTGCCGACCTGACCCTTCAGACGGCAAAGTGGAACCAACCCAGCAAGATGGGTAGGTTGGACGGTAAAACTGACTGCGAGAATCGATTCTCCGTGCTAGAAAACCATTGTATGAAAGATTTGAGCTTTTAAAGTTGAATAGATAGCGAGAAATTTCGATTTTTCATTTTTCGAATTTTCGCCATTTTTGACGGGCCACTGTGGTCGCTAGGGAAGTGATAGAGAAACGCAACCTGGACCGTTAGTTAGTTCAATATATGTAATTTCCGAATATAAAAAGAAATCAGCTCCACCTCGTAACGTTCGACCTGAGCGACGACCACAAAAATGGTCACTTTTCGCTATGAGCCGACTTTGCGGCGCCACTGCGGCGCTGTGGCGCAGCTGCGGCGCAAAAAAAGTTGCGATTCTTAAATTCTTTAGAGGGTACTACTAGATATAGCCCTTTCGGTTGGCCCACCGCTGCAGATCACGTGAAAGCGGCGAACATTATGTACAATACAACCATCAAATTGGAGAAACCGGAAAAAAACATCGCCGCCATAACCGGTCCGGGGCGCAACTTTTTAACGGTAAGTGATACGGGGCTGAAACTTCACAGACATACTAAACTCGATGTGCTCTACAATTTGCGCATGAAATCTGCGCAGGATTTTGCGCAGCTTCTGCGCAGCTTATTTTACACTGTCTCCAGCCACTTTTCACACATATTATAGGGGTCGCTGCCGCGACCCCTATGATATAGGAAGAATACGAAGCTGGAAAAATTTTATAAAACTAAGGAAAATCCTCAATAGAAACACTCAAACTTTAGTTTTGGCAGTCAGTAAAAACCTAAACTGTAAGCACGAAACTGCCAAAGCACGAAAATTGTTTATGATTACGGTTTGGCAACATTTAATTTAAAATTTTAGAATAAAAGCAGACATCAAAACTAACTTCGGAAAGAAAAGTGGTAAACATAAAAAGAACAGCGCAACCATATATATTTCGGCACGACGTAAAGATCAGAAAACATGAATTGAAAAGGAAGCAGGAATCTGGGGCGGCAGCCCCCAGCAAAAGCTAGAGGTTTCTGGATAATTCAAGCTTGCTAATCTATTTTTCAGAGAGATTTTGGAAAGATCTTGGGTTATTATTATGTGCAATTGGTTGTCTAAACTGGATTAGTAAGTAAGTAATATATTTTTTGTGAATTCGTTTACAAAGAAATCACAAAAAGTTTTTATTAATCACGCCACACAAGGGCTACCGGCATGAAATTTGCACCATATGTAGAGGGGGTCACTACCGCTCCATACGTCCAAAAGTTTTTCGATCGGACTTCATTTACGAAAATGCCAGCAAAAATTCTATTTTTGATTTTTTGTGAACATTGCTATAAGTAGTTCTTCAGATCACTTTACCAAATTTGCTAATGCTAAAAGAATGTCATTACATACCATATGTTACTAGGTATTCCAACTCGGGTATAGAGGTCGGGGAAAAAAACCAACCCGCAAGTGGTGGGGAAAAAAACCAACCCGCAAGTGGTGGGGAAAAAACCAACCCCCCGTTTGGGCGATGGGGATGAGCTAGCGGGCTCAAATTTTGCATGCAAGTTGGTAGGGCCCATCCCACCTACCACACCAAATTCGAGCTAAATCGGACCACTTTTGAGCATTTTGTGACATTTTGAAAATTTTGGCATTTTTGACCCCCCCAAAATTCAAAATTTGCCTATTTTTGAAGGCCTGTAAAAAATTTTCCATAGCAGTTAGATAATAACTTTTAATAGTTTCTATGAGAACAACATGTGCTCTTTCCAAAAATGTCGGTCTCGCCTTCCTGCGACGCTTGGCAAGCTGCCAGCAGAATTTTTACAAAATGGGAAAAAAACCAAGGGGTGGGAAAAAACCAATTTTTGCTTTTGCTGCCAAACTCCCAAAAATGGTTCTTAGTTGTTCAAAGATCATCCACATAGCAAATTTAATGCGTTCTTTCACGTGAACAGCTCAAAATTGCATTTGGACTTGGCAATTTTGTGCTAGCCGGTAAAAACCTCATTTCGGCGGATCGGCTGTTTGGCTCAGCTAAAGCGGTCAAAAAGTACTCTGGGACAAAGTAATACGCGAAAAAACACTGAAACAACGTTAATTTTAATTTATTTCATCGAATTTCGAAAGATTTACAAATTTTTGCATTTTAACATAGAAACTGGCAAATTTGATGAAACCTAGAAAGTTGATGCTGCAAATTTTGATGTTTGATTTTTTTTCACTTATTATAAGGAATATCGCAAAAATAACTGCAGATATGAAGTCAGCGACGCCGATTTTACCTGTCGCATGCATAAAATCGCTAATATGAGTCACCCTGACCGAATACTGGGGTTGGTTTTTTTCCCACCGGTTGGTTTTGTTTCCCGCCATTGGTTTTTTTACCCCGGCTAATTAACCGTTAATTACTAATTAACGACAGGACCTAGAGAGGCGATTAATATACCAAAATGACAGTCTAGACAGGGCTTGATAAGAAAATAATTTATAGCCGGATTGCTCCACTGGGTAGTTCTGCAGAGTCCAAAAAGTGACTACCTTGATTTTTTCCCCGACCTCTATAAGTCTGAACGGTGTTTATCAGAAAATGCTTTTTTGAATTTTTTGAAAATTTTTGAAAATTTTCTTCAAAAAGTACACTTTTTCCAGGAAAAGCACACTGAGAAGCACAGGTCCGAATTTGAAAAAACCCTGAGACAACTTCACCAAAACAAATCTTTGAAACATTGGTTGGTTCAAAGGCGAGAATTAAATAGACATATACGTATAACAAAAATAAAGAGAAAATGTTATTCCGGCGAAGCCGGAAATTTTTTGAGAATGCTCCATTGGAAGGTATATATACGTTTATAAAATAGAAAATCTTACCGATGTTTAGTTTCCACAGTTAAAATCTAATAAATCTTCCCAAAATTAATAAAAAAATAGGAAAATATAGGAATTTTAGTCAAAAATAGGAAAAAATAGGAATATTTGAAAAATATAGGAAAAAATAGGAAAAATAGGAATAGTAGGCGCCCTGCCAGTAAGCCCAGTAGAATAAGCCCAGTATATTTACTAAACTTGCTTTTTTGCAAAAAATAGTAAAAGTCTACCATTAAAAGTTTTGTTTTCTTCAGCTATTAAAAGTTGGCTTAGCTATATCAGGAATTAATCGAATGCCTGTAATATTGAAATTCCTATTGTACAAATAAATTTCTCTGTACAAAACAATAACAGATTTCCCTAGCATTCAGTGAAATTTGAAATGAAATGCAGTCTTTGTCTATATCAAGATTCTCTAGAGAGAACTGAAATATCACATTTATATACCTGGCAAATGCTAGGGAATTATGATATTTCTCTGAATTTCATTTTTACCTACGATATATATATATATATTATATATATATATATATATATATGTTACGGGCAGATGAGTAAATTGGACACTTCTAAAAGTGTCCAGACAGATAGATAAATTATGCATGTGCGCAGACAGATAGATAAATTCTTACAATTATCGCATTCTGTCTGGACAGATGAGTAAATTATCTATGTGTCCAGAACAAGGTTGGACAGATGCGTAAATTTTTAAACTAAGAACTAATAATGGACAATATTTGTGTTTATAGCTGTTATTTAACTTCAGTATTATTCTTCACTTTATTTTTAATGGTTTATGTATTGTTCTAAAGCTTGTTACTATATTTTATTAGCTTATATTTTATCAAATTTTATAAATCTCTTACTTGATTTTATTAACTTTACATAACGTTTGTTAGATATCTTTCCAATTATTGATTGCTATTGATAATTTGTTTGTTAATTAATTTTAATTATTTTATGTACTTATTTGTGAAATTTTGGTGCCGCCATTTTAACGTATATAATTTAAAATGGAAACCAACGGTGAAACTAACTAGAATTAAATTTACATATTTACGTTTTATGCTAACGTATAATTATTTACTTATATACCTATTGCCTAATCTCTTATTAATTGTAATTATATTCATACAAATAAGTACATAAGATAATTATTAAATTAAAATGTTATAATACATAAATTAACAAAATCAAATAAGATATTTTAAAAATCAATCATAAGCTAAGAAAATATAATAACTACCTTTAGAACAATGCATAAACTATAGCAAGGTTAACAAAAAAAATCACCCGAAATTTTAACAAAAAAAAATCACCCCACCCTGACTCACAGGAAAGTCGCAGAGACCCAATTTTTTGCATGGTGATAGCCACACATCTCGACATTACAGCCTGTGAGTTTGAGCCCCTAGGCCCTCTCCATGCGTTCATGGCAGACCTTTAAGTGAAGGTACCCAAAAGTGGCCTCAAAAACGTTCATGACCGAAGTTCGAATTTCGGCTGCTATTTACTAAGGGAAAACCCTAGACAACCCATACTGTACATATGACATGTCCTGACTGTGCGCTATCGATACATATATAGAAGTTCCCGGTCGGACCTCTGAGCCGTCCTGGGGTGGGTGATTTTTTTTGTTAAAATTTTAACAAATAAAAAATCACTTTCATATTTTGTTACTGACCTCAGAACAGCAGCTAGAGCAAAACTAACGCCAAATTCGAGCTCAGCGACCTCGAAAACCCTTATAGCCGTTGTTTTTGAGGTTGCCTGACACTTCTGGGAGTCCAACCTGATAACCAGCCTGGCCTGAACCGTCCGACGGTAAACGTGATTCCAGAAGTCAGTATTAGACTACAGTTACCCAAAAACTAATGCCAGATTTGAATTCTGCGCACTAGAAAACCCCTAGGACACGTTTGTAGGCACTTCTGACTTCCCAGTTGGTACCTGGAGGGTCCGGAAGGGTCCGGCAGGGGTCACGTGACCGTGGGTCATATACCACCAACATACTAAGTCCTAAGATTCTCTGCCAAAACGGCTGGAAATAAGTTATAATCACTCACAAACACGAAAAAACAACATTTTAGCCCTTAAAACGGCAGTTTATGGCCACCAGACTTCATACTAGACCCTGCCGGGGGCCATCAGTGACCACTTACACTTCGGCGGGGTCAGTTGGCCGAGTTGGAACACTAGGTTGGTGGTTTTGGGTTCTACATACGTTATTTAATGCGCTCTATCCAAAACTGATGAGAAAACATTGCTAGCTGCTCTCTGGGATCCGATCCGCCACTGATTTTTTTTTGTTAACGCGTGATTTTTTTTTGTGAAACCGTTAACAAAAAAAAATCACAAACTTTCGCCTACTGCAACTTACTGGTAGGTAGTAGAGCAGCGAAACTGGGGTGGTTTAAAGCTTAGCCCAAGACCTATCCATGGGTCCTCAAAGTAATCGATTTGGTTTAGTTTTGCGAAAGTTCCAGCCAAAAAACCAAATTTTGATTTTTTTTGTTAACCTTGCTATATAAAAAATAAAGTGACAAACAATACTGAAGTTAAATAACAGATATAAACACAAATATTCTGCACTGTTAGTTCTTAGTTCAAAAATTTACGCATCTGTCTAACCTTGTTCTGGACACATAGATAATTTACTCATCTGTCCAGACAGAATGCGATAATTGTAAGAATTTATCTATCTGTCTGCGCACATGCATAATTTATCTATCTGTCTGGACACTTTCAGAAGTGTCCAATTTATGCATCTGCCCGTAACATATATATATATATATATTTTCCAAAAAAAAGCGTGACTACCTAAAATTGTCGAATTTATTCGCGCTTTTCTTGTAAACTTGGTAACAAATTCTACCTATATATACGTATGTACCGATATACCGTACCTATCGTGAATATAGACTGCCTGAAAGCCGATTCTTTATAAATGAAAATTAAAAACCAAACTTATACCAGTAGGAAAAATGCTCTTTGCAGTCGCATGTAAAATGCAATATGAGCTATGAGGGTCAACATTTAAATGTGTCAAGGACAAGATTTAAAACGTCTAATATGAGCCAGCATCTAAATCGGTAAAGGACAAGATGTAACTGGCTAATATGAGCCGCTACGTTTCTCTTGGGCTCATATTGACGCTCGCTGCCGTGGTTTCAACGGCTTAACATCACGAAATCATACCATTTTGCCTACAGACTTTTTACTTTTATTCCCAAGTCTTTGAACAAATCCTCACCGTTTTGCGTAATATCAATGGCTTCATGTACGTAATCTTTGGTTACAGATGTCCTGCCTGAATCTAATTTTGCCAGCTCAAACACCGAATTTAAGGTATCTGAACACTTTATACAGCTAAAGTTCTCCCCTTTAAAGTTGAATTAGGTGGTATATATTTGGCATATACCAGTTTTGAAACACTGAAATACTAGAAACAAATGTATAAAGCTCCTGTAAACCGGTATAGTCTTCGCTATCGGCTCACTGTACATAGCATTTATACAACAAAATACACAACTGATCTGTAAAAATTTGATGTGTGGTTATCCACGGTGTCGTACGATTGACTTTACTTATTGTATCAAGAGCACACGTATGTCAGGACAATTGTGCATACGTATACGCGAATTTGAAAAGTGCAAAAGAGTTAACTCAACTTAGTATCCTCGCGTCAATATGAGCCCAAGAGAAACGTAGCGGCTCATATTAGCCAGTTACATCTTGTCCTTTACCGATTTAGATGCTGGCTCATATTAGACGTTTTAAATCTTGTCCTTAAGGTGGTGATTCCCTTTGGTCACATAAAGTTTGCACCATTATAACTCATTCATTACTTGGAGTTAAGAAGCCATTTTTATATCAAAATGTAGCTTGACATTTTCTCTTTTTAATGACTACAATGAATCTAAGTTTGGCTTTCCAAAATGTTTTTCCTGTATTTTAGAAGAAGTATAATTTTTCAGATTTTTTGCAGGCTGAAGTAGATTTTTTCGCAAGACATCGGTTAGAGCATTCGATACCTCTATCAAATAGCTGGGGACCCTTTTTTAGTTATTGTGATATCGCTCTTCGTTATGGAGAAATAAACTAAAATGTCTGCGCAACCTGGATTTTGCCTACTTTTCACTACTTTGGCAAGCCACTACTTCAGTTAGAAAGCAGCTATCGGGGCAACTAAAAAAGGGTCCCGGGGTATTTTTGTGTAGAACACATCTGCTAAGTGGCAACTCTCTAGCTTGCATACTAAATTCTGCACAATCGCTGGAAAAAATTTGGTCGTGTTTTTGCAAAAACTACATTTTTTGTGATAGCAGCCTAAGGGATAGCAATTGTACGATGGTCATGCCTCCGATAATTGGCCTCTGTGAGACCTTTAAATTGACACCCTTAGTTAAATTTTACGGCTTTCGTAGCTCAAGAAATAGTGGATTATTTGATTTCTGCAGAAAGGACAAGTTTTTGACGCTAAAATAAGAAAATTGGCTATATCTCACGATAGGGAAAAGCTAGAAATTTCCTTCCAAAAGCAAAATTGTAGAGTTTAACGAGTTCTTTCGAATGGATATAGTCATAGCCATGCAGCTGCTGCCAAACTTTCAGAAATTGGCAAAAACCGCCCTGAACGCAAATGTTGAATTTTTGAAGCGCGATTGCGCAGAGGGTGTTAGAGCGCTAAAACAACTTATTTTGGAAAGTTTCGTTGAATTTCATCCTGGGGCCGATGTTATCAAAGGCCCAAACCCGGGTTTCGAGCTAAACCTAGGTTAAAAATGGGGTTTCAACCCAAATCCGATGGAATCAAAGTTGGGTTAGAACTGGGTTTTTGAAACCCAGGTTTCATAACTGGGTTTTGGGTTAAATTGGGGTTAAGTGGAGACCCAATGTTATCATGAAACCCGGGTTTAAAAACTTGGGTTAAATTTGGGTTAATGTGGCTAAATCTCAACCCTACTCGATGAGGAGGGTTGGGCCTGAAACCCGGGTTTTATTCTATGTAATTTATGGGTTTCGCTCGTGTGACTGTCTCGTCTATTAGTTCCAAAAATATAGACAAGACAGCACAGTTATTTTTGGGGTTAATTCTGGGTTAGCTATTCTCGATTTCAGGGTTAATTCAGGGTTAACTCAGGGTTAACCCCAATAAAATAGGGTTTCTGAAATCCAACCCCAAAATTGTTTGATAACATTGGGTTAGCCCCGGGGTTAACCCAACCCCAAAATTTCAGGGTTAACCCCAAAAACTACGAAACCCGGGTTTTAGGAAACCCAAGTTTGATAACATCGGCCCCTGGTTTACGCCGTCAATCAACAATATGTGCCCAAAAGGAATCACCACCTTAACACATTTAAATGTTGACCCTCATAGCTCATATTGCATTTTACATGCGACTGCAAGGAGCATTTTTCCTACTTGTTCCAATTTTTGGGAGCGCCGCCTTATTAAGGCTCCGAAACTCCGAAAAACGCTGTTTTAGGTGGTATGACCAATTCGCATGTCCAATAACATTTGTATGCAAAATCGTAGCGTTCCAGCTATCTCCAGTAGCTTGAACCAGGAACTGGTTCAACTTCGAACCAGATGAACCAGATCTGGCCAGCCATAGGTCGGATCGCCGAAATAACACAACCAGTGAATTCCTCTTGTCCAATAACCTTTGTATGCCAAATATCAGCCTTCCAACTATCTCCAGTAGCTTGAACCAGGAACTGGTTCAATTTTGAACCAGTTGAACCAGATCTGGCCAGCCACGGGTCGGATCACCAAAGTAACACCACCAGTGAATTCCCCATGCCCAATAACCTTTGTATGCCAAATATCAGCCTTCCAGCTATCTCCAGTAGCTTGAACCAGGAACTGGTTAACTTTGAACCAGTTGAACCAGATCTGATCAGCCATGGTCTGAACCCCGAAATAACACCACCAGTAAATTCCCCATGCCCAATAACCTTTGTATGCCAAATGTCAGCCTTCCAGCTATGTCCAGTAGCCTGAACCAGGAACTGGTTCAACTTTGAACCAGTTGAACCAGATCCGGCCAGCCATGGGTCGGAACCCCAAAATAACACCACCGGTGAATTCCCCATGCCCAATAACCTTTGTATGCCAAATATCAACCTTCCAGCTATCTCCAGTCGCTTGAACCAGGAACTGGTTCAACTTTGAACCAGTTGAACCTGATCTGACCAGCCATGGGTCGGAACCCCGAAATAACACCACCAGTGGATTCCCCATGCCCAATAGCCTTTGTATGCCAAATGTCTGCCTTCCAGCTATGTCCAGTAGCCTGAACCAGGAACTGGTTCAACTTTGAACCAGATGAACCAGATCTGGCCAGCCTTTGGTCGGATCCCCAAAATAACACCACCAGTGAATTCCCCATGCCCAACAACCTTTGTATGTCAAATATCAGCCTTCCAGCTATCTCCAGTAGCTTCAACCAGGAACTGGTTCAACTTTGAACCAGATCTGGCCAGCCTTGTGTCGGATCCCCAAAATAACACCACCAGCAGATTCCCCATGCTCAATAACCTTTGTATGCCAAATATCAGCCTTCCAGCTATCTCCAGTAGCTTGAACCAGGAACTGGTTCAACTTTGAACCAGATCTGGCCAGCCATGGGTCGGATCCCCAAAATAACACCACCAGCAGATTCCCCATGCCCAATAACCTTTGTATGCCAAATATCAGCCTTCCAGCTATCTCCAGTAGCTTGAACCAGGAACTGGTTCAACTTTGAACCAGTTGAACCTGATCTGACCAGCCATGGGTCGGAACCCCGAAATAACACCACCAGTGGATTCCCCATGCCCAATAGCCTTTGTATGCCAAATGTCTGCCTTCCAGCTATGTCCAGTAGCCTGAACCAGGAACTGGTTCAACTTTGAACCAGATGAACCAGATCTGGCCAGCCTTTGGTCGGATCCCCAAAATAACACCACCAGTGAATTCCCCATGCCCAACAACCTTTGTATGTCAAATATCAGCCTTCCAGCTATCTCCAGTAGCTTCAACCAGGAACTGGTTCAACTTTGAACCAGATCTGGCCAGCCTTGTGTCGGATCCCCAAAATAACACCACCAGCAGATTCCCCATGCCCAATAACCTTTGTATGCCAAATATCAGCCTTCCAGCTATCTCCAGTAGCTTGAACCAGGAACTGGTTCAACTTTGAACCAGATCTGGCCAGCCATGGGTCGGATCCCCAAAATAACACCACCAGTGAATTCCCCATGCCCAACAACCTTTGTATGCCAAATATCAGCCTTCCAGCCAGGCGCGTAGCCAGGGGGGGGAATGGGGGGAATTCCCCCCCCCCCCGAAATTGTGTTGCCCCCCAGGAATTTTTTCCTGCTATGTGTAAGTGTAATACGCCCATTTTTCAAAAAATTTTCCCGCCTTCGGCGCGAAATAAGTGTATTGTACCGTAATAATACGTGTTTCGCGCTTAAAAACGAGTACCAATTACTCTATTTGATGCACTTTGACCACCTTCTGCATCATTTGAGTGCATGAACACGCACTGCGCCTTAAAAATTACTGTAATTTCAACGAATACTCTGTAAAAATTCCACGAAGTTCACGAAATAGAAGAATTTCTCAGCTTCTGGAGGGCTCCGCCGACCAGACCCCCCGAAAAAATTTTGCATTCCCCCCCCCGAAATTTTTTTCTGGCTACGCTAGTGCTTCCAGCTATCTCCACTAGCTTGAACCAGGAACTGGTTCAACTTTGAACCAGATGAACCAGATCTGGCCAGCCTTTGGTCGGATCCCCAAAACAACACCACCAGCAGATTCCCCATGCCCAATAACCTTTGTATGCCAAATATCAGCCTTCCAGCTATCTCCAGCAGCTTGAACCAGGAACTGGTTCAACTTTGAACCAGATCTGGCCAGCCTTGGGTCGGATCCCCAAAATATATATGGGTACCATCCCAAGGCCGAAAAACGCTATTTTAGACGACTTTTTGACAATTTTCTGTGTTGGGACCTCGAAAAATTTCTAAGTCCAAACGTCGATTTTTCTATTTTTGACCATCTGTAAAAATCGACCCAGAGCGAAATTCGGAAATCAAACCTAAACTTGATCTGGACCATCGCCTAGATAATCAAAAATTAGTATAGAAAAATTTTTCCTATGGGCTGTTTGAAAAATCGGTGTGCGCAAAAATCGCCCTAAAAAAGTGGTCGATAGAGAGAAAAAAACCCCCACTTTTATGTAACTTTTATGTAACCCAACTTGTATCAAAAAGTCGATTTTTTTCAAAGTTCATTTTTTCCGGGCAAGTTTGGTATCATTCGAAAGCTCTTGGCCTGGAGATTCCAAAAATGTAAACTTTAGCTCTCAACGCCTTTATAGCTCATATTATGAGGGGCGCTCCGCGCACCCTCATGATAAGCTAGCGTCTAAAAGTATGCCAGAGTTGAAATTTTCTTTAACTTCACAATTCATCGAAATGATCAGCTAACGTATGCAAAATGTTGTAAAACATCTTTAAGAACAAACCTGTTGCTTTTCATTAGCAAGTAGCGATCTCTCTTATTTTGCTTGCTTTATGGATCATAGCAATTCTGAATTTGGATTGTACGTGCAAATCATGCTCTGCCATCTTAAAGCATTACATAGCCTACATGCTCTACCGCAAACTTCTGCAATCTTTTGCATGTCACATTGCATGGAACCACGTTGTGACAGAGCAGAGCATACATTCAAAATCAAGTTTTAGTGCCAAAATAGATGATGTTAGACCTAAAAAATCTGGCTGAAGCAGGAAATTTTCAAAATTTTGACCAAAAATCCTTAAAATTAAGGTGACTTGCAATGAATGAAGAGGTCAGTTTTGAAGTCCGACTGGTCTTGTTTAGTGGATCCATGAAGACTAACATAGGAAAAATCGGTTACGGTCGCAGAAATGGAAGCAAATCCTTTCCCAGGCAGCAGTATATTTATCAAGTTGAGTTTTTCAAGCAGTATAACGTAATGCCAGTTAATTTGTACCATAACACGAAAATGCAGTTTTCGTACTGTATTAAACGGCACGTATTCTATTGTACGCTGAACGTTTACTTTTTGCACACTACCTATTGCAATTGAACTGCAATGAACTGAACACTGCTGTTAAATATATAAGTTTCTTGTTTGGGCTACCCTAGCTTTACAGGAAGAGTAACGCTTATTATTCTGAATAACAATGTAAGCTTTTTGAGCTAGTGTCCAGAATTTAAACTGAAATTGCCATTTGGTTGAAAAGCTAAATTAAGAATTAGTAGAAAGCTTAAAAACCCTTAGAAACGCTGTACTGTCAGTTTTGTGACATATTAAATCCAGATGAGCCGAACAAGATATGCAGCAAGCATAAAGGCCGGTTCTTGCTCTGACGGAACAACGGATAATTTCACCGTTTTCCTGGTTCATGCTTGAACTGTAAAATTTTTGCACTGTGACACTGAAACAGGCCATCTCATCCAGGTTCTCAGAATACTTCTTCTTCTTAATCTGGACTGCACCAACCAAAAAAGTTTAAGCATAGCTGCGGAATAGCAGGCCAAGTCCGACTTTTTAACAAGAATCCAGCAGTACCTTCCACAATTCTGCTGCTATTCTTAAACTTTAGTGGTACAGTCCACAGCTAATGTATCAATCAAACCAGCTTGACTTTACAATTGACCAAGAGACAAAGAATTAGCCTTGCAGTGTGCACTCACAATTTGCAAAGAGCCAAGGAACTATAGAATGAATACAGAATAAAACATGAACAAAACTGCTTGAAAACTTTTTAATGAAGGTTAGATTCACAACAAAATACATGCATACTTTTACTTCAGAAAATGCAATCATATGCAGTGCAAAATCAACGCAGACTAGTAAGCCAGTAGCCTAGTAATCACGACGAATACAAACGCAACAATATAATGCCAAATACAATGTTTGCCAGCATACACTCAGTCAAGAGAAAAGACATGTCTGAAGAACAGCACTTAGAATTTAAAACTCATTTAAAACAAGAGGGCGGGCCGAGACATGGGCCTTCACAAATTGAAATTTCAATGCAACAGTTATAATTTCCTGAACCAGCAGTCATAGAAGACAAGGTCGGACTATATGCAAAATTAACACAAGTTTTATCCAAGAACTGTTTAAATGTCTTAAAACTTTAAACTATTTGAAAGAATGCTAACGAAACTAATAACTGGTGAAAATTCCTTTCAAACTGCGAATTTACGAAGATTTTGGATAAACCTGGTGAAATTGTGATCATTCGAAGCATTTGAGGATACTGCCATATCCGCCTGAGATTTGTCAGGAAGCACAAGACCACGTAAAATTTGACCGAAGCCGGTACAGGACACTCTCAAGAATCAGTTTTCTTCTTAATGTATGATCCAAAACCTGAACCAGAATAAAGGCTATCTTGGGTTGCCCCATGGACTTCGATATTTTAGTGTTAAAGAAACACTGGAACAAAACACAGTCACAATTTAATAAGGAGTTCATACAACGACTTTAATTCAGTCTTGGGGTCCGGTTTCACAATCTCATCCAAAATGGCAAATTGGTTCACACGGCAAAACCAAAAAACGAATCAACCAACCAAACAACAAACAGGAATATTAACACTATATACAGCAGCTGACGATTTGACAAGAATGTAGCCTTTAATAGCAGGAGAAAGCGCAACACAACTAGACTCAAAACAGCAAATCAATAACTGAATCCACAACCATAAAGTGGTGGATCTTTTCGTTCTTCATGCTAATTTTTAACTAAGCAATTGTGCAGCTGACATTTAGAAGTATGATTATGTACATTTGTACTTACAAACCTGGAAGCATAAGAATGCACCAAAAAATAATTATTAATCCACTTTCAATATCAAACATACAGTATACGTTTACAACATAACTATTGAACGTCGACAATCTTTGATGGATGGGCATCCCACAAATATTTTCGAAACTTTTGAAGGAGAATATGCTTAAAAAAACTGCCTGCCGGACTTGTTATAGGCATTAGGCAATGATGAGCACAGGCAATAAAAGTTGTAACATTTTTCCAGATCAACCAGCAAGAAAATATTACTCATCCAATTTGAAAACGTCGCCCACCTCAAGGGGCCCCTTAGTTCAATCAAATCCCAGAAATCAGCAGATAGAATGTGAATCGTATAATTACATGACACAATAATACTTAGCATGCGAATGTTAAAACAACAAGCAAAATAATTATAGAATTTGGATTAATACAGGAATTTAAGTAGATTGAGTGGCACACACGCACACAATCACACACACGCACACACACGCACACAAAACGCCCACACACAACACACTAAACAATTCAAATCTTTAAATCCCGTTCAGCCACGAGATTTATAACTGCAGTGGCCAAGACCTGAATATCCCTGACATTAGATTTTTCACGCAAAACAATCTCAATGCAATCAGCGTTGCTAGGAAATATTTCCAGCAACTGACTGTACAGTTTATCAGTTTCTTTGGCAACTCTACAACCGAACTGAGCAGGA
This sequence comes from Trissonchulus latispiculum, assembly GCA_030248195.1. NCBI lineage: Eukaryota > Metazoa > Nematoda > Enoplea > Enoplida > Ironidae > Trissonchulus > Trissonchulus latispiculum. The sequence continues at coordinate 19,557 of JASAND010024848.1, forward strand.
TCTGACACCAGGCCAAAAGGAGAACTGCTTCGATGACCGTTAATGATAGATCCCGCAAATCCTGAGGTAGGAAATCTGCAACAGAAGAATACTACATAATATGGTATACATTAAAAAGGCTTAACATGACAAATGGGAGAGTTTGCAGAAATGTTAGGCAGAAAGAGCGCCAGTCGTATTAACGCTCAGATTGTTCATCAATCTTGTAATGCAAGGAAAACTGCGACATTTAACAAAATGTCTAAAAATTTGTCTTCTGATGTCTCAGAAGAACGCAAAGATTCTGCTTACGGGTATTCGCAGTCATTGTTTATTTATGTTGAACAAAACACGCAGATTCAGGTGGTCCGGGAAACTATAACCAAACCACTCAAAATAAGGCAGCAAAAGGCATAAAAAGACTGGCGAGGTAAATGTACGGCTGCAACGAAATGGGGTATCACTTAAATAAAAACTACTGTCCAATTAATAAGAAATTTCAACAAAAGTGGCTCATTACAGAACAATTCCAATGCCAACTATAAATAAAGCAGTTACGAAAACGTAAGAACGCACCGTTTATCCCTGATACTAGAATATGACTTTGGTTTGGCACTCTCCGCCCTGGCAGGGCTTTTTGGTTCCTCCCGGCTGACAATCATCGAGGATCGTCCTCGACCACAGCCAACTACTGGACCGGAAAAGGACGGTCCATTATGGTCTAAATCGGGCTGATGAACGAACGGGGCAACAACAACCCCATAGTCTTCAGATGTAGAGTCGTCAGAGGAAGAAGAAGACGAGTTAGAGCTTATAAGAGGTGGACGTGACAAAGACAGGTGATTGTCAGAAGCAACTTCCTGAGTGATAGAACTGGCCGCTGCAAGCGTACCGTTCACTGTAATGTTAGCAGCATTATTCTCACAAGGAAAAAATTCATTGGTTTTCTGCTTCACAGAACTGCCTGCTCCTGCTGCTTGCCGAATAGGAAGACAGTTCTGATTGGTAGGAATGGGAACCAGACAAGAATTTGCCATCTGGGAATGTGGAGGAAAGAGACCCTGAGATGTAGGAAAGTAGTCAATAGCTGGACGCGCAACGGAATCCTGGATCGCAGCCAGTGCCGGCTGATCTTGATCTGACCCGGAGGGCGGAAGCGGCAACGGGGAAACAGCTCTAACTCTGGGCGGAATTTCTCGGGACGAAAACGAAGGAATTCTAGGCCCATTGTCTCATCTCTGCCCAAAGGATCCAGACTGGGATAAAATGTGTCAAAGGAGAACGAAAGGGAAGTACCCTAAAAACATGAAAAACACCATTTGTTGGAATATATTTCCAAACTTTTAAAACGTTGAAATAGTTTCTGATAAAAACACATCACTTATCTTTTTTCAAAACTGAAGGGACAAGCAAACAAATTTAATTTGTTGGTGCCTTTCATCAAATTCAACGTGTACAAATATGTAGTTTCATTGGAGATAAGGATATACAGAAAATTTGATTCAAAGGGATATCGCAAAGCATATGTAAGTATATATTGAAGAACATAAAATCCACAGCCACTAGTGACGTTGTAGACTTCCAAAAATGTTCACAAATCAGCAACAAAACTAACCTGTAGTTGATAGTCTCTCTAAACTCAGGACGCTTGCT
>JASAND010024849.1:0-12774 GCA_030248195.1 Trissonchulus latispiculum
GATTTGATTGGCTTGGAAATATTGAATTAATGTGATGATTGCGATGATAACTTCAAATGTGATTTCTCAAGATTTCACAACATGTGTAAGTTCCACATTTTCGTTTCTTCATTAGATTGGACTCCGGTTTCGTTTTGTTGACTTATATGGTGGCCTTAAATGTGTACTTGGATGTAGCGGTGGAGAAGAAAACATTTACGTACAGCTTTGCAAAATTAATGTTTATGCGTCGTTATTCATGCAAGCCATTTCAGTGTTGGATTAAAAGTAAGCAAAAGCTAAATGAGCGTCAATATGAGCCCAAGAGAAACGTAGCGGCTCATATTAGCCGTTTACATCTTGTCCTCTACTTATTTAGATGTTGGCTCATATTAAACATTTTAAATCTTGTCCTTGACACATTTAAATGTTGACCATCATAGCTCATATTAACTTTTTCATGCGACTGCAAGGAGCATTTTTCCTACTTGTATATACATATATACACTTCCAAAAAATTTCAAAAAATTTCAGTCTTCGAAAACTATCACTCTGGTTCTGATATACTCAGTTTGCGTATTAGATATCGAGTAGGTAGTAACCTGTTGCGTAAACTTGTAAAATAGTGAAAACTGCAGGCTCCTTTAGTAACGAATATATACTAATCCTAACTTGTAATCAAATTTCCATTGTATATGTGGTGAAAAGTGAAAACTACCAACAATGTCCTGTAGAAATTACAAGACGTAACCTGTATTTCCTACAAAACGTTTTGTACTTATTTATCGTTTACAAAAGTGATTCCTGCATTCTAATGGAAGTTTTCTAAAAGAGTAGCTAACGAAATTTTATTAAGGAACAATCGTGAAGTAAATGCTGCAAACTTTTATTATAATACACACACATATTGAAATAGTTTGGTTCTGTGTTTTTTGCGGAAAAACTGCGAAATTCCGCACGTTTTTTGCAAATTCCGCAAATTTTTTCGGAGCTCTGCGTAAAGTTCCACAAAAATTTTTGGCCGTGAGTAGAAATTTTCAGTTATAGTCAAGCGGGAAAAAAACCCACTCGCCAATGCGGGAAAAAACCCACCCCCAGTGTGGGCTTACCGGTATGAGCTATCTAGGTTTTTAATAGCCTATCTTGAAGAGCATCCAAAATAACCCTGGAGGGTGTATTATGGTAGCTCCCACTGCTTCCCTGAAAATTTTTTTGGACTTTGAAATTTTTGGAAATTTTGGTCCGACCAAGTGCCGAAATTTGGCAAACTTTGCCGGGCCACCCTGAACTACTGGAAAGACTTAGACCACAGCGGATTATATGTACCTCTAGGGCATCTGTTGCGCTTCATGATGATATATGTCACACTGCTCTGACCCCTCCGGTGCGACCTGGGGGTGACCTGGAGTTGGCGGGAAAAAAACCCACGGCGGGAAAAAAAACCCACTTTTCAAAATTTATTTTTTTCTAACCAATGACCGGAAAGGTCAAACCAATACATACATTTGTTTAATGGAGCCTATAGATTAAATTGGTATAGGTTTTACCTGGGTTCGTATTGTTATGAGTGGTCCAGGGGGTCTAAATCGGACACGGTGCCATTTCAAGCCAAAATTTCAATTTTGATAAAAAAGGCTTATTTTTGTCTTAAAATGGGTCTAGTTTGGCTCTAAATACAAGAAAAACACGTTTTCTACACGATTGGATGCTTAAACTGCCGAAAATAAATAATTTTAAAAAATTTCCAAAATTTGCCTATGTTTATGTGTTAAAGATACAACATTTTCAAATGACCATATGACCTCAATTTTAGTACAAAAACTAATATATTTTGATGCAGTTGTACTAAAAACAACCTGCTCTTTCATTTGGAATGGTTAGAAATGCTCCTGGCAGCTTGCCAAAAATTTTTTGGGGTGGGTTTTTTCCCGCATATGGGTTTTTCCCGCATTGGGTTTTTTTCCCGCCAGTTTGGGACAATTTTTCTCGCTAACGGCACACCCTAGAGAGGTGTTCTATAGCTCATAAGAAAGCTTACGACTAGGCCTAGCTACCTGTATAATCATCAATTCGATATGTCAAACCATTAAAAAGTTCTGGCCAAAAATCTGAAAAGTGGGTTTTTTTCCCGCTTGACTATATTTCTGATAAAAAATACACGTTTTCAGGAACTTTTTGCAGAAAACTTCAAAAAGTTTCGCGCCTTCGGCGCGTATATCTATATTCGTAGACACCTTTCAGTCTTATCCGAGATTTAATACTTAGTGGAAGCTTATGCAATGAAATTCTTTTCGCATAAACTAATTTCCTAATATTCTGAAGAAGTATCCGTACACATATGTATATAGTACCCACATGCAGTATATTTTAGGTTTTTTACTGGCTGCCGAAATCGAAGCTTTGAGTGTTTCCATTAAGGATTTTATTCAGTTTTACAAACTTTTCTCAGCTTCTGGGGGCTCCGCCCCCTCTATCTTTAAATCTATATTCTTGTCCAAAACACGCGTACACATGTTTCGAGTTTGGCAAAAATAGTTGTAACTTGGCTAATACTATTCGTGAAAATAATGTTAAAATGCGTTTAAATACAACGTATAATAAAATTCATTATTCATTAGTTATCTTTATATATATATATATATATATATATGTGTATATATTGTATATGTTTGGCTATTAAGCGTAAATACAACATCTGAGTCCCTCCGGTGACGAAGGAGGGAGGTTGCAGAATCCCAATTTTATTACTACTGACGCGTTGCTACCTATTGCACGATTATACATTATATATTATAATTATACTCTATTCCGTTCCACCGTTATCTATATACCTTATTTCAAACAAATACCTATATCAGCCGGAACTCATATGCACGCGAATCTTTAATACACTAATAATAGCCTAATAATAATCTTTTAGTATAATTATAATAACAATAACCTTTCAGTCAGAATGCGCGACACAAACAAGGAACTTACGGACGGAAGTCTACTGACGCTTTATGTTTCTCAGCAGTTAATTAGCTCTTGTTTAATCCACAAGTTTAGTCTCAATTTGAGCCTTAGTGGGGAGATGCTCGAAATTGTCGCACTTAACCCTATGCGTCACAAACTTGACTAAGCCTAAGTATATCTTAACAGGCGCGTAGCCGGGGGGGATGGGGGGAATTCCCCCCCCGAAATTGTGTTGCCCCCCAGGAATTTTTTTCTGCCATGTGTAAAACGCCCATTTTTCAAAAAATTTTCGCGCCTTCGGCGCGAAATAAGTGTATTATACCATTATAATACGTGTTTCGCACTAAAAACTGAGTACCAATTACCCTATTTGGTGTACTTTGTCCACCTTCAGCATCATTTGGGTGCATGAATACGCACTACGCCTTAAATATTATTGTAATTTCAACGAATGCTCTGTAAAAATTCCACAAAGGTCAGGAAATAGAAAAATTTCTCAGCTTCTGGGGGGCGCCGCCCCCCAGACCCCCCGAAAAACTTTTGCATCCCCCCCGAAATTTTTTTCTGGCTACGCTAGTGTATCTTAACAGTTAATATTGTCTCATCCCGTGATTCACACTAGCATTTTGTTTAACTTTATAGAAATCCTGTCAGGGAACCGATATGAAAGGATCTTTTAGCGCAACGATGCAACCAAGTTAAACATTTATTCAATGTTCATAACGCTATGTATTATCAGCTCGCTACATCCGATGGGCGCAATCGGCTGAGCCATTTCCTTAAATTTTAAACGAAACTCGCCGCTATTCTTGTACGCGCACTTTTGACCAACAGTGTAGTTGTGTTTTCGAGCTTCAGCGCGCAAGCATAGCGATCAATTTTGCTTTGATAAAGGGGTCTGATTTATGGGAGGAGGTAAGCCGATAAAGCGTGCAGAGGATGTAGCGAGTGGATAATACATGACGTACATATTACACTTGTCATACTCTCTTATACTATGTATATACTCTTGGTAAAACTAGTTAAGTTGAAGCTAGTGAAACGGTACCTACTAACCAACCAACTAAATAGCTTCTGCCCGCCTGTCACTACACCAAATTAGAAATGTTCAAAAAACAAATTCCCATGCGAGATAATCCATTTACTAATTTTATTATCATTTAGTATATATTCGTATTTCTATTTTTCGTCTATATTTCTAAACTGCCACACACTACCTCAAACAAGTCCAATCCAACAGTTTTTAACAACTACAGTGCGCGCTAGATTTCTCTTTCGTAAATCTTTAGGTGCTGCACTATTTGTGCTTACTAATTAATATTAATAACTACTAATACTAATACTAACTTCTATTCTTTTCACTTTGTTTCAGCATGAATGCCAGCCTAAGTCGTTACAATAACTCCATTAATGATACTGGCCAAGCCAATGAGAGTAACTGGGATCCCGGAGAGGACTACGAGCCCTCACCACTGGAGCGAATACTGTACTGGTATACCGTAATTGCCATCATTTTCGGTCTAATTACAAACGTTTACTGTGGCATAATTCTTCTGGATCGGCAACGATCCTACCATTTTGTATCCCATCTGGCCGCCATAATTCTATCCAATATCTGCTTTCTGGCAATCCTAAGTCTCAACTTTATGTATCGAGTTCTGGAACGTGTCATGGAGTACAATCTGTGCGCGCTAACGGTCTACGCGATGGCTGTAAGCCAGCACGTTCCCACGCTGTGTCTTGCAGCCATTGCCATCGAACGCTACATTAACCTATACCTAAGAGTATGGTCGGTTCGAATCAGCGCTAAAACTAACTGTCAACAGTTGCTCACTACCGGAACTCTGTTACTGTTCTGCTGTATCGTTCACTGCTGGGTCATCCCACTGGTCACAGCCACACCGTTTGGCTGCATCGTAAACTACTATGAGCCCGGTAAGGAACTGTTAATTCAGATTCTGATGCTCTTCAGTGTTTCCGTCGTCTACTTCATACCGTTCGCAGTGTCGCTGGTAGTGAACTGTCTACTGCTCTATCGAGTCTACAGTAACACTACGTCCAGCAGAAGCAGTCTGCGCATGCGCAGATTGAAACGTCGCTCAACCATTGGGCGCAGTCTGGACAGTACAGACATTCTGGGAAACAGTAGCCTGTCCCTGAACGAACGACTGACCGGAGTCAGCCGTGATCTGATCCGTAGGAAACAGAAATCTCGATCCGCCAATTGCTCAAAGAAGGCGCTCAAACGCTCACTCCATACGAACAGTTCCCTGCCCTACAGTATCCGATGTGCAAACGGTGATACGAGCAATTGCACTGATAGCAATAATATTGCTAACTGGAATAATAATAATAATAATAATAATAATAATAATAATAATAATAATAATAATAATAATAATAATAATAACCGGAAACTTTGGCGTCAACCTTCCGCCTCATGCAGCGATTCCTATACCATCGTATCGAAGGAGATGACAGACAGAATTAGTCGGAACCGGCGACGAACCCTAATTCTTTTCATCAGTCTACTAACTATAGATATGGTCCTAAATTTCCCCAATCACTTCCTAAATATCGCTCAACGCTATGACGACAGCTTCCTACGTAACTCGCCGAGGCTGCGAACGGTTATCGATACTGTCAGCTACATACTCTGGCATCTACAGTTCATCATAAGCGCCCTGTGTGTTAAGTTGCCGCTATTCTACAGGCAACAGCCCACAACAGTGACAACTATTGGTAAACTTGATGCAAAGCATCGTAACATATCACGAACGGCAAGCAGCTTACAACATTAGCACAATTGTAATTTAGTTATATATTAATGTTGTATTAATGTGGCAGGCTCCACTGTAATAGCCCCTAAACAAGTCTATTATCTTATTTGGTATTAATATCTACTGTCTGGGGCCTATTCCATATACATTAGGGGAAGTTGCCCAAATATGGCCAAATCCGATTTTAGCACAGAAAGATAGGAGAAAAAAGTTTCCTAATATGGACACCTGGGTTCCTAATATGGACAAGAGGTGCCAAATATGGACACACACTTTATCATAGCGGCAACATCAAAGCATTTTAGTAAAAACGCTAAAATATGGCATTTTCAAAAACAAAACAATATTTTAAACATTGTGTTCAACCTCTGAGACTATATTATGCTTCATAAAACTATTTTTAGCTTTAAAATTTGTACAATGACGGTTTACTGCTAATTCAACTGAAATCATCAGTTTTTAAGCAAATTTTTTATGAATAATTACATCAAAGGTTCATTTATCAATTCGCCAAAACTCTTACATTAAGACTTTAAGCAAAAGTCAGCCAGATCTTAGAACTGAAAAACCCGTGTTTTTACATGTAAAATAGGTTAGATTTTACATTGACCATATTTGGGCCCTCACAAAATTTCGGCTGGCCATATTAGGGCACATCGTTGAAAATGGCACCTAAATTAGTTCTCCTGCACAAAAAATTTTACTGGGTCAACTTTAAGTTTTGACATTTTGCAGGAATAATCTGCAAACAATTCTCTATAAAATGATATAAAAATTGTTAGTTAAACCTCAACTGCAGTTGAGAATCCTTGTCTTGAAAAAGTAACTTTCCGACCGCATAAAGTAACTGGTTCGAAAATCAAAAGTTGACTAAAATTAGAAAACAATTCTGGTTTAATTTAATACTGGACAGTTTTTGCTGAAAGTTGGCCACTCCAATAGCAACATGTATATCTCGCCACTGCGAAAGTTTTATTTCAATTCACCTTGATAAAAAACCTACACACCTATCCAAAGTCAACGTTGGCCATATTCGGCACTTGGCCATATTTGGGCAACTTCCCCTACATTTATTACATTGTAACTACAATGTAACAATGTAGTTGAAATTCGGTTTCATATACATTCTTACAATGTAATGTAGTTACATTGTATTTTATACATTACAATGTAAGTTACATTACAATGTAGTAGTTCCCATAGTGTTTTGAATAGGCTTGAAATGTAACTACATTGTAGTTACATTATCATAGTTTCATAAAAGTATTTTAGGTATTTTACATTACATTTTCAGTCGAAATGTAACTACATTTTTGACTGTGGTCAAGACCACGATAAAGTGGGCTTTTCCCGTTAAAATTATTTATAAAAGGCCTCTTTAACCTATGAAGGAATCTTAAGATTGTGAAGAAGGCATTAGAAAACTTTCTTTATGCAAAATGACACTTTAGTAGAAAATCTGAACTGTCTCAAATTCTCTAAAAATTAGTAAAATTTTCACAAATTACATGCTTTTATTATTACGTATTTGTTAATTTTATTTAAGCTAATTAAGCTAAGCTAACTAATACCTATATTATTTATTCAAACTATGCATCTGTTGTACATAAGCCATCAAGTCCACGTAATGTAGCCAAAGGAACAATAAAATATAGTTCCAATGTAATTACAATGTAACTACAATATAGTTCCAATGTAATTACAATGTAACTACAATGTAGTTACAATGTAATTACATTGTAGCTACAATGTAGTTACATTGTAGCAACACAATTGTAAAACGTGATGAAATGACGTCAAAAGGGATTTCCCAAATGTAATGTAGCTACATTACATTGTAAAAGGTACATTTGTTTTATGAAACCAAAAAATGTAGCAAATGTAATGTAGCTACACTTTAATGTAGGAAATGTAATGTAACTAATGTAGTTTTATGAAATAGGCCCCTGGTCAAATCCGTATATTCATCTCAATTACCTATACAGATATTCTGTTTATTAATGGTAATTTGTTTATTAAAGTGGACACTATATTTGTTTTAAATAAATAATGCTGAACAAAATTGCCCCAAAACAAGGACATTTACATAAATTTAGGAAAAGTTTACCAATGGTATATCGTCTCCAGAGAACTTAGGCGTATTCTGCGCCATCCGCGAAAACTTCTATTTTGATTTCTGTCGATCAAATCGACTTCTGTCCTGCAGTTAGCTAACTGAAACAAATATTTAATATATTTTACAGGTTTAATTTAATATAGTTAATATTCATTAAATGAATCTTACAAATTACAGTGAAAATGACATTCAGCCTTAGGTTAAAAGACAACATACATAAGTGTAAATAAGTGTACCCTAGAAATGAACAGCGGAGCAAAAGCACCCTATTCGTAACCTCTATAACTATACAAAATCCTAGTTTGTACTAGAGCTGTAGTAGTGTAACTAAAGGTGGCAAATTTTTGTTCATTTTATCAATAAAATCTTGTAGTAAAAAGAAATGATAAACAGCAGTATTATCTCATTTGCTTGAATGGAAATACAAACTTATGCCCACTTTTGATGCCTAAATTTTTGTAGTACAATGAAAGACAACAATATAATATTTACTAACTTGGTTCAATAGAAACTACACATGACGATTTTAACATGAATTAAGGATCCCCAAATTTTCAAATACGTGCCATGACTCTTTTTATTATGATTATCTAATGTAATAGTCAAGGACCTGGAAAACATTCACTTACAGCAAAATCTTGACTGTTTTTTCTGTATATATCTGGTAGATCACTCAGTTAAGCATGACAATCAAGCAAACACAATCCAAAAATCCCCTACACTAAAACATCAGATATAGCAAATGATCTGTGATTCTTTGTATACTTAGACGGCACACCTGTGTTTAAATTTGCAAAACGTAACTGATTGAGTGCGGAAAAGTTGTATTAGCCTCTCTGGATTGTTGACCACTAATCTGACAACTGTTTTGTTTTTCGATGCAGCTTTTCGTTTAGCTTAAATGCTAAGCAAAGGAAGCTAGGCTAGGCTGTGGCCATTTTCTCACAAGTAATTGCTAAGGGGGAACCTCCCAGATGAACAAAAAACGGGTGGATTCCCTCAGCGAAAAGGAAAATAGGGCAGACCCTCTGGTCCAGAAAGGAAAAAAGGGTAGGTACATCCCACAGCGATTTGCACCAAAAATTGGTATTTTTTGCAAAATTGTAGCGATTTTTTCCGCAAAGAATATTTAAAAATTCGCTAAAAACCGTTATTCTTACTGCTTGGTCAAAGATGTTTAAAAATCCACAAGTTTTGCTAATATCGAGCAAGAACCCCTTAAAAGTTTGGATTTCTTTCAGGGGTAGACCCCTCGCCGATGTCGGGGTAGACACTCCGCAGAATCGGACCGCCGTATTAATATATGCTCAGAGCTAGAAGTGGGTCACGGGTACCCGCAGGGCGGGCAGGTGTGGGTCAATGCGTGTAAGACGCGGGTCAAAGGTGGGTCAGTCGAAGCTCCAAAATCCAAATTTTGGAAATAAAATTTCAAAATTTTTTTCGGCTTTGCCAAATGTTGGTACTGGCTGTTTGTGTTTCCATAAGATCTGGCCACCTATCACAGCCTCGCAAAGTTAACATATTTGCAAGTTAGAATGCAACAACCCTCCGCAAGATTTTTCCAGCAAGCTCAGTGAATTTTCAGAGAAATATACATTAGATAACTACGACTGTCTCCTTAAATTCTACTCAAGAAAAAATTTCTTCATTGTGCCTTCCTACTTTTTGTTTTTCTTTCATTTATTTTAATTTCCAAAATTATATAAGATTCCAGATATTCAATGCAGTTGCTTTCCTTCCATTAAACTGCAGTCATGTTCAAATGGGTTGAACTACTAAATATATACATTTTATTTCTGACCAAAATTTGCAAGATTTAGCCTTAGAGCATCATTAAGCAAAAGTGGGTCATGCGGGTCGTATAATTATCCGCGGGTCACGGGCATAGGTCAGGTGGGTCCAAGTGGTACAGGGTCCACGGGTCGCGGGTCCAAAATTTTGACCCACTTCCAGTTCTGCTATACTTATGGATGTTAAATCTACAGCTTGCAAGAAACAACCTCTAGCACACTTTGAAATCCACATTGGGGAATTTACAGACGTCAAGGGACGGCAGGAGTTACCACAGAACCTCCATTACATTGGACGTCATGGACGTTCTGATAGCCTTGTAGTACACTCCAGGTATAGCAATCATTCAGTGTCAGCATCCCTCCCATCAAACATGCATACTGTCTAAGCTGGCACTACCCCTAACCGGAACATCGACTGAGGTATTAGGGTGAATGTAAAAAAAAGCTGAACAGCAAAAACAGCTATCTAATCATGAAAATACTAACTGGACTGGTGTCATAACTAATCCTGTAACTAATTGCAGAACAGACCAAATCGACATAGGTGTTTTAATTAAAATAGCACAAAACACAACAGACAACAAAACAAAGAACATAATTATATTAACAATTTTCCTAACACATAAGGAACAAACTCAACGAAATTCACATGACGAAACAGTGAACATACTGCAAGCAAACCTCCAATAACCAACACAAAGCAATGCAACAGCACAACGAATTTCTACTTCTTCTCACAATTACTGTATACTCGGCGGTATGGTGACTGACTACTACTATACTAACCCCTAGGATAGCACAATTTTCATATAAATGAAACACCGATTGCAGAAAAATTATTAAGTTTTCGGAAAAATCACCCTTTCTGAAAAAAGCATCTATGTGGTCGTGGTCCTCATGAATAATGCCTTTGACACTTACACACGCACAGTAAAGACAAAACTTGGCTTTCCAAAATTTCCTAAGTAAAGGTTTCAGTATTATGAAAATGTGCCGAAACTTAAACTGTAGGAGGAACCAAGACAAAATCTAAAGTTCAACAAATCAAGCAGCTTGAATGCAAGTCCTGATAAACCATAGCTAGCTAGGCAAGATGTTCTGTCGGTACCTTTAATTCTTAAGGATTGAAGCTCAGTTCGAAACGTTCAAAATAAAAATATTTTCGTGTTCGCCCTACAGAAAACGAATGAAGACATAAAAATTCAATGGCTATAATGCTTATATAAACACTACATTATAAATCGACAACAGCGAACTCAAGATAAAACACAATATTAGAAACAGAGATACACAGAATTTCCATTCAATCAATACATTACAGCCAACACAGAATAAATAAATAAATGTACATAAAATATATAACCAAGTAAAAGTGTGCTATGTTCGAACTTGAAACCGGCCAGCCTTCGTCAGATACTTCACTCCTTTGAATGGTTTGTACTTCTGAAACAAAAAGGACAAAAAACATGAAGTATGAATAACATACTGATTAAGGTATTAGTACTAAACCGATACTTGTCAGAAACATAAGAATACCACAGTGCTCAGTATTGAACAATGGACAACAAATAAAATAATAAGATAAATAAAATAAACTAGCGACTGCGAGAGTATGTTGCCCACCTGTATTTTCTGTTTAAGCCAGAACTTTATTTCCTGAAGCTTTGTTAGACATTAGTTTCTAAAATAGGTTCCTCTGCAAGTAGCTTTCTTTCATTCGAATACAATAATGACCGCCAGGATCCAGCAATTTTTCGTTTTAGACCCATTTAACTGCATCAACGCATATCGGGTACCTTTATAGCAAACACCGGGTCAAAACACAATTTCCGTGCATTTTCAAGCCTTGTTTCTATTACAACTTTTTATTAACCCGTTGACATCTTTCAATTGATACCGGTTCGACGTCTATCCAAAAACTTTCAATTTCGACCAATTTTTACCGATTTTGGGCATTTTTGGCATTTTTGTGGCCCCGTCACTCATTTCTGCTACACTTTGACGCTTTGGCCTTATTACAACTTTTTATCTACGTAACGAGAGCTTTCGAATGATACCCATATTGGGGGGTTTCCGTTACTTTTAATTTTGACCATTTGCAGCATCACCGTATCGCGTAATTGTAAATAGCGCAGCACTATCGTACCCAGGTGTTTGGAGGGTCTTCCCACATTGGGTGCCACCATACATGCAAAATTTCAGGTAAGCTAGTTGATTGTAGCTTGAGATATAAGCGGAAAATCCCTTCAAATGGCCGTTTTGGCCGTTTTTGGCCATTTTTGACCGTTTTTGGCTTCGTAACTCAAAATGAGAGCATTTTCAGACCTAGGTTCTATTACAACTTTTTCATTTCTCATCAAGAGCTATCGAATGATACCAAATTTAGGCCATTTGGACAACTTTTTCATTTTTGGGTTTGCAGCATCAGAGTATCGAGTACTTTTACCCTGAGTCGTACGGGGTCACCCATTCAACTACACTATTCTCCAGGAGAAACTGGATCAGACCTTGTCTGGATAGGTTTATCAGTGCAGAAATGTTGCACTTGTTTGTTATTTAGTTATTTTGCTGTTTGTTTAATTGAATTGAATTGAACTAAAAAGGCACGTAGTAAGCTGCGCGCCACCAAAAGCCCGAAAAACTTGTGATTTGAAGTTTGAACCCGCAGTCTCTCCACTAACGATATTCAAAGCCAAAAAGAAACAAATGAATTTTATAAGCCGATAGTCATAAAAATGGCGACCTAAAAGGTAGGGTAATATCAACAGACAGTCAGGCAACAGCTACCTACCTCTCCATACATGTCCAAACGACTAACTTTGAGTCCAGATACGGCAAGCTGGGTAATGGTAAAGTGAACCTAAAAATGATACACAAACACCATATTTTTCCACTATTAATAATAACTGAAACTTAGACTGGAGCACGGTAGGGTTCGGTTTATTCCGGGAAAATTATTAATTATTGAAAAAGTTGCTTATAGAGTATTAAAAATGAGCCAATTTTAACGAATTCAGACATTTAAAAACGCCTTTAACACTATAAATAATAGTAAATCTAGACTCTACTTTAGCGAATTATTAGAATTCCCAATTCCCTAATTTTTCAAAGATTCTCCAAAGTCCAACTTTTTCCAAAGGCCGTAGAAAAA